>PVIC010045843.1:0-14470 GCA_004025085.1 Thryonomys swinderianus
GGGGAGGGGAGGGGAGGAAGAGGGCCTAAGAGACAGTGTGCTTCCCGTGCTATACGGTTTGACAATCCTGCCTACCACTAACCCCATTAGGGAGACTTTCAAACACACCTGCTTATTCCAGATGGCACACCTGCACTAAAAGGCATCTTTCAGCTTTGTTTATACCACTTTCCATAAATCTAGACCATGGGAACACTTTGAGAATTCTGCTTAAAATTTTTCATTTTTCTTTCTTCTGAGGGCTGAGGAACACATACCAGGTGATTTTCCATGCTGTTGCCTTTCTGCAGGGATTACATCTGGGGGTCAGTCATTTACTTAACACAGTCAAATCTTGTGCCACTGAACCCTTCAGTTTTAGACTCCACTGTGTTAGAGGAAGCCTCAGACACACTGTTGAACTAACGCTTTAAAGAAAAATGTCGTGTTTGGAGATTAAACTAGTTGTTTTGTCTTCAGAAGGACATAATTTCTTCCAAAGGAAAAAATACCTAGAAAGTCAAAGAATAACCAGCTTACCCGGGGAACATACACTTAAGGCAAGAGAATCTGACTGTATCTTTGGAGAATCCTTTTACATCCATTCACCATGACTTTCCACTTGGTCTCCACTGAAGGAGCTGAGTAGACTTGGTTCCTCGTAAGATAATGCTAATAATATTTTCCTTCCGTTTTACCTCTCTTGATTCTCAATGTATATTGTTATTTTTTTCAAGAAAATAATAGGTACATATAACTTTATAAAGAAAAAAATGCTAGAAACATGTGCCTTTTGCCCCCTCTTTTAATGTTTCCAGGTAGGTTCCACTCTCACAAAATGACTTCCACATCTTGTGGGTGTTTGTGTTGCCACATCCACATTATCTCCCCATGTAAATGATGTGTGCTCTGTATCTATTAATGCTTCTTTATTCTTGGTCACAGTTTTATGTATTTAATTTTCTTTCACTCTTCAGTGTGACAGTCTAGATACTTAAGTGGAAAGATACTTCATATAAAGAACTGAGAACTTAGAAAATCTTTGGAAAGAGCAGAAAAGCAGGCCCTGGCTTGGAATTCTGCTCATGACTACTTGAATGAGACAGAATAATGTGAGAGTCCTGTCACTGAGTCATAATTTAGTAAACAATTCAGTTTTTTAGGAGAATGATTCTGAGTTTTAGAAAACCTGTATAGGAATGTATACACATCACTACTTTTGAGATACAAATTCATTCAATCACACTCAAAACACCTCTCCCCTTTGTCTCTTCACCTAAAGCATATATTGATCTCTTTTACCTTTTCTAGAATGTGATATAAACCAAATCATACAATATAAGTCTTTGTATCTGGCTTCTCTCACTTAGCATATGTTTATGAAATTCATTTATGTGGTTGAGTATATCAGTACATTTTTTTTACCTGAATAGTATTTCATTGTGTGGATATATCATTTATTTACCTGTCCAGCAGTTCATGATCATTTGAGTTTACAGATTTTGACGATCATGAACGCCCATGTGGAATTCTTTCTGCCAACATATTTCTCTTAGAGACTGTTGAGTTGTATGGTAAATTTGAATTCCTCTCAATGCTGTGAGAGTTCCAGGTGCTCCACATCTTCAACACTTTATAGCCAGTGCTGTGGATAGTGTCTCACATAACCTAGTTTCCCTGCTTCTCACAGGGTTAGTCCTTACAGATTTGCTGTTACACAGCCACCCCCAGGCCTGTCTGCTGACAGCAGAACATTGATATATATCTGAGTACACTAAGTGGTGGCTCCAGGATAAAGACAAGCTCAGTGTGCACCCAAGCATGTCACTGATTATAAATGATCATTGATCATGGTGTTGCCTGTACTTACTGGATTTTAAATTCCATATGGGACAATATTTTGTGATTCTCTTTCAGGCTATTTGATCATTCTATGGAAGGATTTAAAAATTGGGAGTTCATGACCATTCATTGCTGGGGAGAACAAGCTGCTGGTGATTGGATCCTTGAAGTTTATGATACTCCCTCTCAACTGAGGAACTTCAAGACTCCAGGTGAGAATTTTCTTTCTATAAATAAGTGTACTATATAAGAAAATGATGAAATATGTTTTGACCAAAGAGTGTTTCTAAACATTTTAGTCTGTTTTCAGATATTATAACAAAATATCGGTGGCTGGATACTTTATAAAGAAAGATGGTTTATGTAATACCCCATTCTAGACATTCAAAAGTATGACACTGACATCTGCCTAGCTCTTGCGATAGCCTAATAAGTAAAAATCAAAGAGATGAATTGTGAAGATATCCCTGATGAGCCTATGATGTCCTTCAAAAGTGACACAAAGGGGCATAATTAATTTCATGACAACACTCATCAAAGCACATTGGAGAATAAAGTTTTAGATCCAGGGCTTTAGGGTGACCAATGGCTGAGATGACCTATAGTGTCATTGTGTTATATATTTCATTGGTACACTTGAGAAATGCCCTGAGAAAAGTAGGTTCTCCCTTGTAGTATGGCTATCTCACAGCCATCAAAAATAACATCAGATCCAGATGATCCTTCACTAGCAACCATTAACATATGCTGTTTGGGGACTGGGGATTTAGCTCAAGTGGTACCGTACCTACCTTGGAACCACAAGGCCCTGAGATCGATCCCCAATACCACCAAAAAAAAAAAAAAAAACAATAAAATCAATTTTTTAAAAAATATGTGCCGTTTTGAACTGAGCCTGAGCACCACCTTGATGTGGAAAGCATGCCATTAACAAAGGAGTGCCCGCCAGAGCTGGGGGAGAGCAGATCACATCTAAGCCAATTGTCCTGCCCCAATGCACATGTCGAAAAAAATGAATCTTTTGTGAATATGGCTGATCCTTGACTTAATGATTGTTCACCTTCAGATTTCAACTTTATGATAGTGTGAAAGCAACGTGCATCCACTGGAAACCAAATTTAGAGCCCTGATTGTTTATCTTTTTCTGCGCTAGTGCTACGCAGGATAGGACTCTGATAACAGCCAGCAGTGACCCACAACCCAGGAAGCCACACGGTCATGCGAGTAAATAACTGGTACTCTAGTGTACTGTTGCTGGTGTTTTGTGGGTATTGTGGTTTTGGATCCTATCCACAAAATACTCAACAGTGTGTATATGTGAGATATTCAACATTTTTTTAATAAGATAGGCTTTGTGTTAAGTGATTTTGCCTAACTGAAATCTAATACAAATAATAGTGTAAGTATCTTGAGGGTGGACTAGCTAAACTGTGATGTTTGGTAGCCTGGGTACTTAAAATGCAGTTTTAACTTCCAATATTTTCAATATATACAGTGATTTTATCAGAACCAGACCTCATTACAGGTCAAGGAGCATGTCTGTGCTTATTTTTAAATATTAGATTACTAAAGTCCTAGAAATGAATAGGAGACAGTTTTGTAAAACAGTTTAAGACCTCAGTATTTAAGAATGGCTTTTAACATTAATCTGTCCTCTTACTAAATTGGGGAAGTTAGCAACTGTTATGCCTCCATTTCCCCATCTGTATATTGGGAACGCTGGTCCTTTCCTCAGAGTTGCTATCACATTAAATTGAATAAAGGTTAGAAAGCACATAGGCCTGTTCTTGTTAGCTTACAGTAAGTGCTGTACTTAGAGGCATTATACATAGATTCATAGTGGTTAGAGATGTTAATAGATCAAAGAACCTACAGCGGAAGGTGGTCGTTAGCTGAGCTGGCCCCAGCCCTGACGATGACCTTGCTGATCTCAGCCATGACCACCCCAGCTTCTAAGCCAAAGTGAGGGGCGTTCTGTGGGGATTCTGCCTTCAGACTAGCGTATTTCTAGGCTTGAAATGGTTTTGTTTTAAATCACTTCTTTCTATGATTGACTCCTTTTGATGTGGATCATATTAAGCTTAATGGCTTAGAGGCAATATTCCCTTTTTCTTTAATTTGCATTGAAAACTTCAATTTTTTTTTTTTGAAGCTAAGAACTAAATGCATCAGTAAGAACTTAACCAAAGCAAAATGTTCCTTGGAATCCATCCAAAGGAGCTGAAATGATCCCGTTTGGCCTCACGGCATCCTGATGAGAAATGCTATAGTGTGGCGATGTCTGGAGGAGGCTCTACGGCTGGCAGTGGTCTGTCCGTGCTGCCCAGTGCTGCGATGTCCCACCGCCTACAGTTGTGGAGCACCTCCGTGTGGCTGCGGAGAGTGAGGAACTGGCCTTGTAAATTTTAGTTCACTTTCATCCATTTAAATAGCTACATACTGTTTATCTAGTATCTCATGTATTGAACAGCAGTACAGTTTATAAGCTGTACTCGGTGACACACTCAGGAGGCCGAGGAAGGAGAATCATCCTGATTTCAAGGCCAGCCTGTACAAAGTGAGACCCAGTCTCAAAAAACAAAAATAACCCAGGTTGTATATATAGTTATTTTTTTCTTAACATTGAATGACAGATAAAGGAATTGGATAGAACAGTGGTTTGTTTGGGGTTTTCTCTGGTCTATTTGTTAACCACTGAGATAATACCAAGAATTATGAAAAGCCTAGACAAGACCTTTATACGTAGAAAAGCAAAGCCTTCTAAAAAATTATTATAGAATTCTTTTCAATATTTATAATTTGAAATTCAACCCTTGATTCAGTAATCTGAAGTGTTTATTTCCCAGTTTTCCTATAAATGCTGATTAAATTAAGAGCTTTCCAGTAAATGGGTAATCACTAAATCCATGGTTTATGAATTACTAAATAGTTAATTCTGAAATGTGCGTAGTTAGCCTTGTATCTGGTGCAGTGACTCCCTTCAGTCTGTTCCCCTCGGTTCTTCTACTGTTGTGTATGTGCGTGTGTGTATTTATAAAGGACTTAATGTTACCCCTAACAAGTGAGTATGTGGTCATCCATGGTTTTACAGGTAAATTGAAAGAATGGTCCTTGGTCCTCTATGGCACCTCGGTTCAGCCGTACTCCCCAACCAACGAGTTTCCTAAGGTGGAACGTTTCCGCTATAGCCGAGTCGAGGACCCCACAGAGGACTACGGTACAGAGGATTATGCAGGTGAGTGAGCCTGCTGGGGACATGTCTTCAGAATGCTCAAGATTCAGCCCACTGTGTGGGATAATACATTATATATGCTATGATAGTAGACTAATCATACTCTATATATTTTATCCATCCTACCAAATATTTCTCTGCATATTAGTTTGTGCATTTAAATATCCATATTCAGACATCCATACATATTGTCTATAAAGCAAATGTTCCACAGGTACTATGATGCATTTATTCCACCACCTGAGACCGTATAGTTTGCACCACCTTTAAACACAGTTGAGATGGGCATTGTTATGTGTGGGTCGTTGTCTGTACCTTTGATTATTTCTTTGGAACAGAATTCTCTCCTGAGCTTTACTGCCGCGACGGGAGTACTCAGTTGTGGGGCTTGGAAACATTCTGGCTCGTTGCTCTCCAGACAAGACGTACCAGTCCACACTGTGACCAGCTGTGGGCTTTTTATTGCACTCATTCCTGCCAGCATGGACTAGAAATAAAACAGAAAAGTTTTCTTTAAAAGTACATTTTTTTAATTTTATAGCTTTGATCCTCAGTAAATCAAAACACTTTCCCCTGAGATTCCCTGAATTAAATACACTGTTATTTATCCATTTTTCTATTTAAGGTGGCAATAATTCTCTTTCCTATTTTACAAGAACTCTTTGTAAATTCCATCTTTCACATTATCTGATAATGGTTGAAAATATATTCTCAGTGATCGCTTACCTCCCAAATGTAATTTCTGTTTTGTTTTGTGATAGTTTAACAGAGAACACTATTAGAGAAAAGCATGTATAGTTTCAGATATAATAGTTGTAGATTTTTTTTTTAGTGTGGTTTTATCCTTGATTATCCACTAAATATTTAAATGCTTTTTTGGTAAGCTCTCATTTTCTACATTTGACCATTTAATTCTTCTAGAACTTACTTTGGATTATGGTATATAGTGGGAATTGGAAGTGTCCTTATTTCCCAGAGATTCACATCATTGGCTGAGTATCTTTCTTTTATTGGTTTATGATACTTTACAATGTAAGTTTTTATGTCAAGATCTCTGCTAGCATCACCTTTTCTGGTCCCTCAGTCCATTAATTCTCAATACCACACGGAGTGTTTTGGGGGCTTTTTGCTTTTGCTTGTTTTTTGGAGGGTGGGGGAGGGTCAGGATGTTAGCAGTTGACCGTAAGGCCTCCTTCATGCTAAGTGTACTCCCTTTCACGGGCCCACACCCTCAGCCTCTTGATGTATTTTAATATTTGCTGAACATCTGCTTCCTGTTTTCATAGAAATGATTGTCCTGCTATTCTCCAGATAAAATTTTAAACTGTTTATTAAGTGCCCCTTTAAAAGTCCCACTGGAATTTAATTTGAATTTACATACAAGCTCGTGGGGAAACTTTTTTTTTATACTACATGTCTTCTCCATACAAAACATGTCTTGTACTATCTTAGTGAACTTTTTTTAATTTTATGTAGTTTTCTTCTTGACCATGTTGTACCTAAGTACTAGGTCTTGCTGTTCTCATAACGAAGAGAGTCTGTGCTTTCTGACTCAAATGCACTGGTTTATAGGAAATAGTTGCTGCCTTTTTACCAATGTCTGTCCTCTGGGCTTAACTGCCATTAATATACTGTTCAGAATTGGTTTTCTGGGTGGTTTAGGTACTGCAGCCGTATCACTTGCAAATTGTGTTCATTTTTCTTTTTAATACTTCTCATTATATTTCTGACTCCTGTCTTGATGCATTGGCTACAACTTTTAGAATCATTGAGTCTTGATATATGATGTATGACTCTTAATGGAGGAGAACTCTGTATAAATAAAAGTGTAATATACCTGCAGACAAGAAATGTCTGGTTGCTGTAGTGACTATTTATAACTGGTGATCATTCTAACATCTTTGATAGGAGAAAGTGTATCCAAAAGTATAAATGGACCACAATAGAAACGTATTACCTTTTTCTTATTCAAATTCTGGTGATGTGTTTAATTCAAGTCTTGGTCAGGTTAAGACTCTGAACACAGCTGAAGAATTTTGTGGGGTTTTTTTAATCACATCTTCAGAACATTGATATTGGCAGTTATGAGAGAACAAATATAATTATTTCATTGTAACTCTGCAACTTACAATGCTAGACTGCATCTGGGACAGTTTAAGATTATCAGAGAAACAACATAGCATGTGAACCTCCTCTACAGAGCCTTTTGGGCACATAGAAAGAACAATTGTGTTTAGGATTTTTTTTTTTAAAATTCTAGAAATCATCTGGTGAAAATTTAGGACCACCCATGACTCCTTTCCTTTGGAACGGTGACTTTTTACCTTCATCTAGAAACCAGCCTGACTAGAGGTGCAGATGGCATCATCATAACCAGATCCTGCTCTGATTTACTGAATCCCAGGGACCATGAGAGCCAAAGACTTCAACCCTTTTCCAGGACAGCCATCCCTCTCCCAGTGGACAGTGGTAGACAGCTAACCTCCCCCAAGTTGTGCTGGCAAGATAGATTTAAGGCTCTTGGGAAAATAAGGCTCTTGGGATAAGCAATGCTGTCAGATGTCTCTTACAATTAGTCAAGAATATATTTCAATTCTGCGGCATTTGAAATGACTTATTTCCATTCTGATAGAAAGGTCATCCTGAGTACCTGATTTGCTTTAAGCAAGAAATCCAGACTAGATAGCAGGGCAGTGTTGATCCAAAGCCTTCCATCTGTACAATATTTGGAAAAACCAATCCTCTCATCAGTAAAATGAGAGTGTTTGACCACCAGGTTTTCTCCTAAGTCATACCACACAGTTCTAACATTTTATGCTCCTACTCAGTAATGTTGGACATAATTCATAATGTCTTAGGGGAAGCATAGTCAACAGTAAGATCTTTTGATTAAAGTAGAATTCAAAACATTTCTGGCACCCTTATCCTATTATTTATATATTTTATGCAGTTGCTCACAGATGATTAACATCATATCCATTTTCATTGGGAAAGACCTTGATGATTAAGAGATCATATATATCAAAATATAAAATCAGTCCATGTCAATGAAAAGTTTTTCATCAGTCACAAATGAATTTTCTGGTATTTTTTTCTCTCTATGCATTCTCTCCAGATCTATACCAAAAAATATGTACAAGAGAAATTAGGAACCTTTGTCCTAAGTCTGGCAGTCTTTTAAGCTAGCTCTCATTTTTACGTGTTGATGGCATTGTCTTTCATGAAGTTTTTCATTGGCCTTTGGATAGGATGCAATCTTGAATCTATTATCTGTACCTGAGGTATCTGCTTTGTTACCTAAGACTAGATGCTGATAAGCTTGCGCCAGATATTATAATGGTGTTTCTTCAGGTCACAGTACTTCCAAGTTATTTCATGGCTTTCATGACCCTGGAAGAGACAGACAATTTTGTCTAGGCATTAAGTAATAATCTTTTTCATTTTTTTTCAGCACCTAACTTCTCATTTTCTATAAACCCTACATTTTTCTTATGCATATTAATTGTAGGGTGTTTTTTATTTCCAGCTTCACATTATTCATTTGAATTCTAAAGTGTTTCACATCTCCCACCACACAGCCATTTGCATTTTGAAGAATGAGCCTTGATTGTGAGATGTATATAAATTGTACCAATAAAGAATTCAATTAAAAAAAAAGAATGGGCCTTGTGTAGATTTTACATGCCCAATATTTAGGCAATTTAGGTTCTCCTAGTAAAAGTCAAAAGTTTAGCTCTGAGCTTATAATCATGTGACCATTCATCTTCTGTCTTAAAGAAACTGTCACTACATAAGAGAAAAAAATGATGCTTTTCTGTACTGAAGCCAAGATGACTCAGTCCTGCTGAAATCCCTTTTTCACATTTTGCTCTAATCTCTCTGGAAAGGCCCCTGTGATCCTGAGTGCAGTGAAGTGGGCTGTGACGGGCCAGGACCAGACCACTGCAGTGACTGTCTGCACTATTACTACAAGCTAAAAAACAATACCAGGTAAGAGAGGGGCCGCATCAGAGGCTGCAGCGTGTCCCTGAGTCCCAGGAGCTCCTGCAGGACCAGCAACATGGAAATGCCAGCATGCAGGCCGGACTGATGTTCTCCTTTGCTCCCCATCATGCACCACACCGTGTGGTAAAGGATCTGGTCCCCACTTACACTGTGTCTTCCGTGCCGGGAATTGGTGTGTCCCGTGTCCCTGGGGCTCTGGCTCCTCCCTAGAGCTGTACAGATCAGGGCCCTCATGTCCTGCTCACCCTTGCCCTCCTCCTCAGGAAGAAAGGCACCCTGGGAGTTGCATGGGGCACCACCCTGCTCCATGAACCCAGGCAGACCCAGACAGACTCAATCCCTGTTTACCTCTGTGCTGGAACCCATATTCCTAGAGTAAAAGACTCTTAACTAATTCAGGGTCTCTATTATCTCTTGAACTTCAGAAATGCCTAATTGGTACTCAGTAAATATTTGTCAAAGAAATCAATATGTTTAAATTAATTTAGATTATAACACACAACTAGGAGCACTACCCACATGTGCACACATAGGACCTTAAAGTAGGAACCCCAATTAAAGTGATCTTTTTTACATAAAGTCAGGGTTCCCATGTATTTTCCCTGATTCGCCACCCCAGACACCCTGTGGTGATTCATTGTCTAACATATTTTCATGTAGCACTGGACCTGAACTAAGGGATGGCGAGGTTCAAGGGACACCTCACCTAATGCACATGGCGCCTGTAACTGTGTTCCTCCGTGAGTGCCCTGTGCAGGAAGTGCTTCAGCGAACAGCGCTCGGCTGTTTGGGTTTGGTGTTGGCATTCTGGTGTAGAACTGATTGCCAGGCTCAGGCCATCTATTTGCCAAGCTCTTTGAAGAAGATACTGAGGACCAAGTGACTGGTGATATAGCCTTCTTCCTTGTCATTCCACACTTTAGGATCTGCGTCTCCAGCTGCCCCCCGGGCCACTACCACGCCGACAAGAAGCGCTGCAGGAAGTGTGCGCCCAACTGCGAGTCCTGCTTTGGGAGCCATGGCGACCAGTGCCTGTCCTGTAAATACGGTTACTTCCTGAGTGAAGAAACCAACAGCTGTGTCATCCATTGCCCTGACGGCTCCTACCAGGACACCAGTGAGTTGATATCACATATTCGGATTTTTCAGGCAGCATGTAGGATTTTCATTTCAGTGTTGTTGGAGGGAATATTCATCCTTTATGAAACCTGCACATTGTGTAAAATCGAACAGCTTCCGGCCAGTTTATTTTAAAAGATATTTTAGAAGCATTACATAAAAAGTCATAACTGACTGCATCAGAGCATCTTCAAGACCACACTCAGATTCAAGATTTGCTAGGAGCACTCATCAGGCTCAGGATATACTTGTTTTCTTGAATGCAGTTATGATTTATTAGAGCAAAAGAATACAGAGTAAAATCAACTAAGAGAAATGGTGAAGTCCAGAGGAAACTGGCTGCAAGCTTCCAAATGCCCTCATGGTCCATTCATTCAGGACATGTTTCATCACACTAGGAAGAATTTGTGACAAACGTGAAAAATGTTGTCCACACCAAGGCTCAATAGAGACTGAGCGCCAGGCTTGATACTGGGAGCTGGGCAGACAGGTGCTTTCTGCCTGGAGTGTACCAAAATTTCAGACTCTTAGAAGCAAAGCAGGTGTCCATCATAAACCATATTGTTTGCACACAGTTTAGACGACAAGAGCCACTTTCATCAAAGTGGTAGAAACCTTCTAATTTAGAAAGCCAAGTGCAAGTTGCCAGCTGTGCACCCATTCAGCAGGCTTCTAAAGGGTGACCAAGGGCAGCAGCTGGAACTGCTCTTTACTGCACACTCCTCGGCTGGGAACAGGCCTGGATGGCATCAGCATATATGTTTTGAAGATTTAAAGAGGATGGCTTTAATATAAATGACAAATGAACACATGTAAAAGGCATGTAACTCATTAATGAGGTCACCTGTAAGATGACAAATGAGTTCCAAGATGATCGAGTATTATAACATACCTGAAGAAAACAATGAAATCTCTGCTGAGCTAGAGACAAAACTGAATCATTTCCAACATGACAACAAAACTAGAATTCTGGGTGGCATTTTGTCCAGTAATAATTTACAACTTTATCCAACAAAGATCTGTGCTGTAACATACAACTTCAGAGCCTGGACCCTCCTCCACTGTAATTAGCAAACCAAAATGCATTGTCCTAGAGCAGGGACAGCAAACCTATGGCAGGTGAGCCACAGCGAGCTCTTTGTTATCATTAAAAGCTCTAAAAGCTTTGCCATCCTTGTGCTAGAGAACGAATAATCTCTGGGGATACCTCTTAGCACTCAGGTATGCTCTGGAAAGGGCTGCAGGTGTCTTTGCTTTATTTCTCAGTTCTGGACAATTTGGCTTAACAAAGATGTCCCACCATGGTACATAACAACACTGAAATATCATCTTTCTGAGCAACCTAAGAAAACCAAAGTTTAAAGGAATAAGAGCTGTTCTTAAAATATCTCTTTATGGCTATACTTTGAAGAATCATTTCTATAGTTGGATAAAAGATCTCTTGCTTCTTAAGAAGCAAAAGCAAGTGTCTCTGTGTAGCAGATGAGTTTCTTCTCTTACCTTTGGAGTCGAGGTAGGGATTGCCCTACAGTTCTTATTTGCCCCCAAATTTGAAACATGAACTACCTACCATTTGATAGAGAAAGGGAAAAGTGAGATAGAAGAAAGAAGGAGCATGAGGAATCACAGAAATATTCAGCATTTCTTGGAGAGTAAATTCAAAACTCATTAAGAAACCCGAGTCCTGGAAAAGAATTCTGGTTCTAGAATGTTATATGATGAAATCAAAATAACTGAGAGATTCCTTTGTTATCTTTTGGCGGGGCTTTGCACATGCTAAGCGTGGACTGCATCACGGAGACACACCCCCAGCCGTATGAGCCTGTTCTTTTTTGGAGAGTCTGGAGATGGATAATTAAGGGAAAAAGTTCAGTTACTTTAGCTACCACCTAGTATTAGTTCATGAGTCTGTGTATCTCTCTCTTACACAGCTGCTTTTCATTACAGTTTTCTACTTTAATGGATCCTTTTATATACAACATGGTGATCACATGTCTGTGACTAATAATAACTACTACTGGTACATTTATAGTTTATGTCATTCTCTTGAATAATTTCACTAATTCCTTAAGACATGCTGAAAGTCGTTGTCATTGTAACCTCCACTTTCCAAACGAGATAGAGATACTGAATTTGCCCAGTAGAATCACTCCAAGCAAAAGGCAAATGCAGGACCTATGACTTCAGGGCCTAGGCCTGTGACAACACACCTTTTAGAGCTTTCGAACAACCCACTGTGGTATGTGTGCCACAGGTTCACCACCACTGTCATAGGCTGTACCCCCCATTCTTAAGAACACAATGATCACCATGAAATAAGTACCACAGTAGTGTTGAGAGCTTAGTATTTCCTGTGGAACCCTGAAGAATACCAGCATTGAAAGATAGATAAAGGAAGATGACCTGTGAACAAACTTCCATTCATTTTTGATATTCATGGGAAATATAATCTACTTTGATGTCAGAGCAAATACCAAGTCCCCAGCAAATGGTCATCACCATTTGCCCTTGGTGATCAAGCCCTCCCTGGATACACTAAATCACCATCTTTCACAACTGAACCATCATGTATCAACTACTTTTTTCCAATGTGCACTTGAATTTGGTGTTGAACGGGTAAACCATGATTCACAGTGCCACTGTTCAAACCAATACATCTCTGCTCTATAGAACAGATATTATCGGAAATGGAATAGCATTTCTGTCAGTTCCACAGAAGCCGTAAAGTACAAGACACTGTCTCAGACAAGGCAAGAAATAAGCACTGCTTCACTTGGGCCTCGACCATCTGTTCCCTTTCGCAGAGCCACTTGTCAGAGAATCCGCACAGCTGTGGGCACGCAGGGCTCCGTCCGGGTCACCACACTGCAGTTCAGTCCTTCCGTCGCACAGGGTCCAGCTCCAGCTCCAGGCGTGGGATTTTTGGTGTTAGGAGTACAGAAACTTCTCTTGGGAAAGAGAGCGAAAAGGGGAGAAAAGCCTGCAAACTCTTCAACTCAGAACTAAGCAGGCTATAGTTAGTTCACTTGCCTGCAGGACTGGTGTGAGGAATTTCCCAGGACACCAGTCTGCGCCTGTATTTGCTTTCCCGAGGACTGATAACAAATGTCAATTCTGAGGCTTTTCTGCAATTTCCCACTCAAGGCCGTGGGTACAAACATTAGAACATCACTGCATGCTTTTGTGGAATCCGGTGGCCAGCTGATCCGTAACTGTGCTTCTTTTTTTAAAAACAGAAAAAAATCTTTGCCGAAAATGCAGTGAAAATTGCAAGACATGTACTGAATCCCAGAATTGTACAGAATGCAGGGATGGGCTAAGGTAAGATAATGAAAGAGTTCTTCAAATTACACAACCCAAGGAGCTTCTCAGTGCAAACAACATGCGAATATACAAATAAGTCATAGCACTCTTGCATGTACCCTTCACTTGACTCCCACCGAAGAACTTGACTATTTGCGTTATCTCTACCATTAAGTGTGAAAAATTGGAAGCCATCTTGGCTAAGGAAGGGCTATAGACTCAATAAATTCTCTGAGGGAAAGTGATCCAGACACAAGTCAATAAAAGTGACAATTTAAGAGGCATCTTTCATGCTGTTTGCCTGCATCGTGCAGGGCAGGGATTTCTGCGCAGGTAATGCCAATGAATTATATTTAATCCACCTGATTAATCCCTTGGATGGCAGAAAGTTATTCCCTTATCTTTATTATTTCTCTGCACATACCTAATCATGCTCTTATCTTAAGTACCTCAGGCTCGGCTCCATTATGCTATCATATGCGTGTAGATTTAGCACCAGGAACGCTTTGCTTTGAATGGGTGATTCACTCACTGTCAGAGCCTGACAGATGCTGGCCTTTGGGAGAGAACAGGGTGCGGCTCACAGGGACGTGAAAGTCTCTTGACTGCACTAGAGAAGACCAGACTGTTCCAGCTAAGTGAGGAGCAGGACTCTGTAGAGAGCTGGAGTTCTCTCCCACTCGATTCCTTTCAGAGTCCGATAGTGCCTTTACTAATTACTTTTGGAATATTATTTTTGCTTAGATTTATGATGCATAGTTTTGTGCTTTTTTTTTTCTTGAATGCATTCAGTGCTAGTTTGCTTATGAGTAGCCTGCATCTCAAGATGAAAAATCTGTCCAGCCTCCTGCTCTTTGTGGAGGAACAGTGGGGTAACAGAAGGCAGAGAGAGAGGTGTGGGTTCAAGTTCTCTTCTGTCATCTTGAACAAGTCACTTTACTCCGAACCTCCATTTTCTCATCCCTAAAATGGCAACAATAACTCATAGTT
>PVIC010045844.1:0-14465 GCA_004025085.1 Thryonomys swinderianus
AATTTTAATTGTATTTTCCTTTTGATGATTTCATTCTTCCCAGATGCTTGTCTTAAAAAGCTTCTCAAAGAGCCGGGTGTGGTGGTTCACACCTGTAATCCCAGCACTCGGGAGGCAGAGACAGGAGGATTGCTGAGTTCGAGGCTTGCCTGGGCTACATAGTGAGCTCAGGGCCAGTCTGAACTACAAAGAGAGACCCTGTCCCAAAAAAAAACAAAAATAAAAAATAAAAAAAAAAAAGCTTCTCAAAGAAGCAGCTCTCAGTTTAATTTTTCATCCAACTCCCTTTTTGTTTGACTTTTGTTTACTTGATCTATTACTTTCTTAGATGAACTTGTCAAATATCAAAGTGCAATTGTTAATTGAACTCTTCAGTCCTTTTCATCAAAATGTGAAACAGAAAGTTTTAAGGTACACTGTGTGTCCTTTATATGTTTGCGAATGTATTATTTTATTGTACATTTTATAACATAGTCTGCCTATCCTTGAAAAGATATTTCCATATAGCATATTTTTTCTTTATGGTCTAATTGCACAGTGAATCCATTAAAAGTCTTCTTTTCAACCATTACATATCTTTTTTATTTTACATGTATATCTTGTAAGAATATATTATTGGATTTCTCTAATCACAAATATTGTTGTGATTAGAACAGGAACAGGAAGCTAAAGTTGTTTATATTAATCTTATTTCATAGTTTAGGCCCCCTTTTAGATCCATGTTTTCCATTTCTTTCTTTTTCTTTTTGCTTCAGTTTCCAATACACAGAATGTGGTTTTTTGTGGTTATAAGGTTCCTGCTTTTGTTATTAATGTAACCTATATAATCATGTTCACATACCATTATTGAATTCTTAAACTTACTGTCTATATCTTCCCTCTTGAAAGAGTAATTAATTACAAATATTTGATCCTCCTATACACCTAATCCTTTTCCCCTTATATTGCTACTGCCTTGAATTTAGGTCTGGATTATTATAAATACATTTTCTTTTTGTTTGTTCTTGCTATTTTTGTTAGGATGGTGATAACTTTATTAAAATAATTTACCACATTTATTTCTTCTCTAGATTTTTTTTTTACTTATTTCTTGATGCTTCAGGCACTAATGTTGGTTTCTACTAACATAGATAGTCTAAACATCCCTGGGTTTAGTTACCAGTATTAGAAAAAAAAATACAAATGGTTGGCCCAATGGATCTTACCAGAGGAAAAAAGAACACTGAAACAATACAAAGATTATAAGAAAAATCTTAAACTAAGGATGAGGAAAGACAAAGTTGGAAATATCAGAATTTGGAAGTTTGTTTTAAGAAAAAGCTATCATCCACAAAATTAATTGCATGTCTCTACATTACTAAAACATAAATTAAATTGAAGTATCATAAGATCACAAAAATAAAACCTCCAATTAACAAAATACAGTGTGTGAAAGAATTAAAAAAACTAAATAAATAATGAAAAGGGAGGAATTTTAAGTTTATGGATTGCTATTGCAATGTTGCAAAACTGTTAGATATTTTCAAACTACCATTGAGAACGTTAAAGGTTAAATGACAGGGCAGAAGAAGATATAATATAAATATCAGGCAAGGGATTCATAGGTCTGATTCATTTTGAAAATTTTACAAATTACTATGAAAAACGTAAACATCCACACAGAAAAATGAGCACAGTAGTCAGTGCATTTTAAGAAGATGGTTTATCTTTTTAAAAATAAACCCACAAACACAGCAAAGAATCATAACTGTACACAGAAATAATTAAAATAAATGAGATATTGATAGAGTATAACCTGTCAGGTAAAGTTGCTACTTATTTTTGTATTGTTTAGCCCACGAATACTGGATAAAATTGTTACAGTAGATTGTGATTTTTTTATTGAATTCTTTATTGCAACCACTGTGATTGTTTTTAAATGCTCAAACTTTTCCAAAAGAAAAGGATGGGGTTTTAGCTCAAGTGGTAACATGCCTACATTGGAAGCACAAGGGCCCAAGTTTGATTCCCAGTACTGCAAAATTTTCAAAAGAAAAGTCTAAACCAAATTGAAAGTTTGAAACAAAATAATTTTCATTTTTTCCACAGATAGTTGTAATATTGCTATTATATGACAATCATCCAGAATTGTCAAGAAAAAGCCAAACTTCCCAATATTCTCAGAAGAAAATGTCTTTAAACATAACCAAAGTTACTGTGTACTGCAACTGTGAAAAGGAACAAGGGCAAAGAATTCCTCCTCCTCCCACCTCCTCCCTCTCTTCTTCCTTTGCCTCTCCTTCTATTCTCTCTCTCTTGCACTTTCTCCACAATAACAGTAATGATAGTAGTGGCATTTTTGTGAATGTACCTTGAATATGATTTTCATTAGTACAGTATATTTTCACTGTAAATAATGATCATATGTGTCATGAAGAGTTAGTAAATGTACATTACACGTTCTAATTATTTTTTTATCCCCCTCCTTTCTATGGAATCATATTTTTTCATAGTTAAAATGTTAAATCAGGACAGTAAAAGAATGTACTAATTGTCTATGTTCAGTGAGGTAGATACAGGTAGATATATATTCCTAGTGAAATGTATTCTAAACCAAAAAAACAACAGAAATTTATATTTGACTTAGTATTCTTGTTAGCAAAATATATTACAATTATTATTTTGAAAATATAAGAATATGATAGAAGAAAGCAGATGGATAATTTTGGTAGTGTCATTAGGAACCAAACTGTTCGGCATAATAATAAGTGGATGCAAATATAAAATAATTTAAATGACTAGAAGATTAAAATTGAATCAGAAAGGCAGTATGAACTGAGGAATGCTTTTTTAAAAAATACACATTTCCCAAACTTGTGCATTGACAAAACCTTAAAGAAACGAAGCATCAAAACAGTGAGTACCATGGGTCACCAGAGAGGAGCTCCAGGACTCATTTCCCTCGGGGGTCCACAGAAATATTCTTAATTATAAGGAAAGGTAATAAATACCAAAGATGATTATGGGACATTTCCCAGAAAGCAAGGATGGTATAGACCAATGTGTTCATGTGAAAAAGATGCAGGAACCAACTTGAGGGACTTGCACAAGAGTAAGGAGGGGCCTACTGGGCAGAGTAGCTATAAATATATCGAATATATTAAAGTCCATAAATTCACACTATTACTCAGAAAACATCACTCCCAATTAGCATCTCTTTAGGATCAGTTTATTTCTCTGAAATTTGTATATTACTTTTTTTCTCAATTTACTTCACAAACAGTAGTTCCAGCTGATGAAAGAAAAACTACAAGAGGGAAAGTTGATCATTATAGAGTAAATCCAGATAATCAAAGATGAAAATAATATGTAATTGAATTGTCACTATCTTCAATCTTTAATGAAATGATGGTCCCAGACAATTATAGATCAGAAAGAGAAACAAGCCAAAAGACAATGTGGAAAACAACTTACCACATTCAGAATGTAGGAAATTCTACAAGACAACTGATATGATTTATGAACTTCATGGTTTATGAATGTATGTTATAAAAAAGGAGAGGATACTTTTACCATACAAGTTAGGAAGAAAATAAACAAATACGATTTAGATATTTTTGGATATTGATTTGAATAAGTCAATGGTTAAAAAAGACCACTGTTTTCCTTTTTGTGAACTTTGAGAACAATGGTGAAATGTAGACTAATTATTACACATAATATTCAATAGTTAATGGCAATATCCATAAGTATGCTAAGAGTATTTCAATCAGGGAACATGATTTTATCTTTTAGCTATGCATAATGAAGTTTTGCTGATTTTCCCTCGATCTCCTCTTACCTGTCTATTTCTTCCCCAAGTTGTTTTCCTTTGCTCCTTCTTCCCTCAATTCTGGGGACTGACTCAAAGAATTAAGCCCTGAGCCTCATTATCCAGACCAGTTTTTTTTTCTGAAACAGGGTCGGGTTACAGATTTGTACCACCACACCAAGCAAGGCTCTCTTTAACAGATGGGTATAAAAGAATACCTGCAGGCCAGATAATTCCTCAATTGAAGCTGATCAGGTAATTGTAAACTTGGAGGAAGTTATGGGGATATCTCAAAGATTAGGCTGCAGGACTGGTTTAGGCCACAGCCTAGTGCTTTAATGGAACTCTGGTTTAGGGTCATTGTAATCTGTTTCAATAAACATTTTTTTTTTTTGAGACAGCGTCTCGCTTTGTACTTCAGGCTGGCTCTGAGCTCACTATGTAGCCTAGGCAAGCTTCGAACTCAGCAATCCTCCTGTCTCTGCCTCCCTAGTGCTGGGATGACAGGCGTGAGCCACCATGCCCAGCACTGTGGTATGTGGTATTGATTGTTGGTGGGCGTGAGTCTCCACGCCCAGCATTGTATGTGGTTTCCAGGGATTGAACTCAGGACCTTGCGCTTGTGAGGCAGGCGCTGGAACCACTGAGCTAACCCTCCGGCCCTCAACAAACATTTTTTAAGAAGTGCTGCAAGTTTATGGCTTACTGGATATTCAAATTCCACAAGTAAATAGTAAAAAGAGAAAGGAAAGGGAGCAAAGATAGAGGACAAAAGGAAAAGTGGAAACTGGAGAGACTCAATCATGTTTGTTTTAGACCCTTTATATCTTGCACAACTACCTATATTTAGCATACCTTAGGCTACGCATTTGTAAAATGGGTATGGTAATAGTTCCTAATTCCTAGAGCATTATATATCACCATTTGATATACTCATTAAAATGAGTATAAGGACTGTAAAAATAGAAACAGTGATTCTAGTAGGTTTCAAATAGGCATAGCTAGGATTTCATTTAAATATTTGTGACACTGATCTTCACAAAGCTGCACATATTGTCTTCTCTCTTTCCATTTATTCATCCTGTTTGGGACAGACTTTAAGTTGTTTCTGGCTATTTACAGTTCAGAAAGGCATGATAAAATTGGGTAATTTATGGAAATAAAAATACAGTGATTTTCTAAAGATAAATCTGAAAATGACCAGTCATAAACAATGAGATGACACACGAAATAACCTCCATTTCAGCCATGACACTGGCAGAACAGAATGAATGTATTCATAGAGTGTGACCACCACCACACCCAGTGCATAAAAGGCTTTAGTGGATCCTTAGTGGACACAGTTTACGATGTTGGCAATTCCAGTGGAAAGAGTAATTGGGAATTAATAGCTAAATTTTATTTAGAGCTCACTATTTATTAGATTCTGAACTAAGTGATTTAATTTTTTCTTAATCCAAATAATAATCATATGTAATATTAATAATTTTAATTCCCATTTTCTAGAAGAACCGTTAGTCAAAGAAATTGAATAAGTAGGATGTTTCATTAAACACAAGAAGTTCAGTTCTACAGCTTACATGCCTAATGATTACAACCTCACCACCACTGATTCAGTTATGCAGCTACATTGTTTTCAGAGATACTGAAACTTACTCTAAAACTATTCTACAAACCTGTAAGAGGCTGTTGCACGTAATATACTTTCTATTTCATGACTTTTTTTGAAGCTAGTGATTTTTCAGAAATTAAAATTACATTCATATCCAAAGTGAACAGTGCATGACTATATTGTTGTAACTTTATTCCAAACTGTAAAACATGATTAAATCGTGGTGCACCTTAGCCATTAATATAGCATATTTTGTGGAATGATGAAAACTTTTTTTTTTTTGAGACAGGGTCTCGCTTTGTAGTTCAGGCTAGCTCTGAGCTCACTATGTAGCCCAGGCAAGCCTCGAACTCAGCAATCCTCCTGTCTCTGCCTCCCGAGTGCTGGGATTACAGGCGTGAACTACCACGCCCGGCATGATTAAAACTTTTTAAAAAAACATATTTATTTCTTCGCTTTTACCAATAATTAGGTTTCATGGGCCATCTGCTTTGGAGTAAAGTACCTATGTGAATGATTTCTAGCTTACAACAAGTGATCAGAAATTATGTGTGCTACTTACAGATCTAGTTATAGAAATGCTTCTTTTATAAACCTCCATGCTCTTTTGCTTTCCACCAGCTGCTAATCAACGAGCACTGCGATTTACAAAGCTGTATCTTGGACACATGGAACCACAAGAACCACTTGAAAATTGAAGGCATTCATTTTAGATACATGTTTTGAGATAAACTACCATTTTAAGACAAAATGAGATTCTGGGATTCATCAATTATAGCAGGTGATGGTACCCGAATGAATACAGAACTTGACGATTTGAAGCAGGGTGGTATTTTAACAAAACCTGATAAAATGTGGAGTGGCTTAGTTGTTGGACAGTGGTTTGGCAGTTAAATTGATATTGCAGTGAAATACATCTGGTGCAGTGAGAAAACATTTAGTGAAAATGTCACCTGAAATAAGGTCAGTGGCAGTGATAATGATGGGTTGACATTTATGGTTTGAGGTTGGAAGGTATTATTTTTAGATAAGAGAGAAATAATTGTCTGGCTTGCACGTGCAAATATTTATAAGGTGCAGAAAGTTTAGAAATTTTGGACATTAATGGGTTAGAAAAGCTGCCTTATTCTAAGTGCCAAAGAGTAAAAATTTTAAAAGCAGTAAATGAAAGGCCTAGTAAGATTTAGCTGAACAACATAACTCAGTTTTTCATCCAAGATTAGGCTACGCAGCACCCCTACTGTTTTCTTCAGAGGGAGTCAAGTTAGCCTACATTAAGTTGAGAAATAGAGACACAGACACTGCTGTGCTATTAAATTTTAACACCTGCTCAAAAAGTACACGCATAAAAAGGCATGATTTATAGTATTTGCCAGTGTCTGTGGTAATAACTGTTCTAACTCCAGCCAATTTCAAAACATCAAAATGATGTCAACTGGCTCCCAGAAATTCTTCTTTTTAATTGAATTCTTTGTTTTGTTTTGTTTTGTTTTTGAGACAGGGTCTCACTTTGTAGTTCACTATGTAGCCTAGGCAAGTTCACTATGTAGCCTAGGCAAGCCTCGAACTCAGCATTCCTCCTGTCTCTGCCTCCCGAGTGCTGGGATTAAAGGCGTGAGCCACCATGCCAGGCTTAATTGAATTCTTATTGGTATATTTTATATACAGCCCACAATCACATTGAACATTGGGAAAATTGTACCAGTATATGACACGAATTAATTCTCATTTTTACCAGTATCCTTACACACCCCCTACCCCCTATATACATGTGTTTACTTTTCCTTTTCAAATCATACTTATTCTTTCCCCTACCACATTCCCTTTGAATATTTCCTATTTCACAAATCTATCATACATTCTAGAAGTCATTTACATCTACAGAATTTCTAAAAATTTAACAATAAGTCTCAAAAGTCAGTAGTAGCTACTTACTGCACTCCACAGGGGTAGAATTAAAGAATGCATCACATGGTAGCTGTTGTGAAAGCAATTTAGATGCCTTTAAAGACACTGAGACTACGTAGAATAAAACCGAAAGTAATCTATCAAGTTGGCGAGCAATTACATCACCAAAAATATTACAACTCCGGATTTGCGTGATCAAGAAGCATGACGTGAAAACTATACTGGGGCTAAGGAAAGCATAACTTTTAAAGCCTATTCCAGGTAGAGAATAAGAAAAGAGAAGAAACCTTGCAGAAGGTCCAAGGGAAGAAGCTTATCTACTCATAAGGCGTTTGGTGCCTTACAAGTCAGTTGTAACCAAGGAGCTCATCTAATTACCGTGGTTATGTCACTGCTATGCGCCAGCACTGTTGGATCTCTTTCGATTTTGTTTTTCCTTTTCTAAATGTGAACATTTTGCCAGTTATCTTGTTCTAGCACCGGCATGATATATTGACTATCCATTGAGTGACAGTGATACAGAGTTGCATGAATTTCCTGTTGCTGCTGAAAAAAAACAGTTGTAAGCAAGCACAAATTTACTAAGTCCAATGCAGATATCAGCAGGACAAAATCAAATTGTGGCGAGGGATATATATATATATATATATATATATATATATATATATATATATAGAGAGAGAGAGAGAGAGAGAGAGAGAGAGAGAGAGAGAGAGTTTGTTTTTTATTCCTCCCCCCGGGGGACTCTAGTGGAGAATCTCTTTTGATTTTTTGCCCTTTCCAACTTTCCAGAAGCCCACTCTCCTGGACTCATGGCCCCTTCTTCCATTTTCAAATGAAGCAGTGTTAGACAAGATTTTCTGCTTCATTATCCCAGCCTCCTTCATCACTAGAGCTCCTTTTCTGACTGAGCTTGCTCCTTTGGTTCCCTTTTTCACTGTGAACAACCTTCATGATGACCTAGGGCTTGCTCAGACAATACATGATATTTTCTTTCTCTTAAAAGTCAACTGACTAGAAAAATTAATTCTCTGTGCAACTTTAACTGTCTTTTTCCCATGCAACCTAACATAGTCACAGTTTCTAGACATATCTGGAGGAGGAGAAGGAGAGGGAGGGTGGAATAGAATTGTGCCTACTATAGTGACAAACTTACTTTTCTAGCTAATAGAGCTTCAGATAAAAAAAAAAGAAGCCATGTAAAGCCTTGGTAAGGGTTATTGTACACCCTTTGGTGTTGTCAGACTTTGATGTAGATGCAAATGATAAGAGTTTGGGGTTTTATCATTTGGGAGTCTTCTTAGCCTAAGGTATTTTAAAACAAGGAGTATGACTGTCACAGCTTGACTGTCTGCCCATAAAATTCAATTTTTCTTCTTGGTTACAGCTAGAATGTATGTCACAAACTTCCTTGCAATTAGGTGTGCCCATATGACTATGTTCTGAAAATAGAATGTGAGTGGAATTAAAATGGGCCTTTTCCAGTTCTGACCCTTAAGAAGCAACATTCCTCACTCTGCAGATACATTTTTACCTCAGACTGAAGGCAAAAAGACAAAGTGACTTGGAAAACATCTTTGAAAATGGCAATTGCATGCCCGGCTTGGTGGCTCAAGCCTATAATCCCAGCACTCGGGAGGCAGAGGCAGGAGGATTGCTGAGTTCAAGGCTTGCCTGGGCTCCATAGTGAGCTCAGGGCCAGCCTGAACTACAAAGCAAGACTCTGTCTCAGAAAAAAAAAAAAAAAAGGCAATTTCATGTTACCCTTATAAGGAGATTTGTGTAAAGATTTAATTTTTTAAAATTGTAGATATTTGATTAAGATATTTATGTACATATAAAGATACACAAGATGCAGACAATTTATTGATTTTGTTAGTAAAAAATAATTGTAAGAAAAAATCAGAACAAAACTCAAGAAGAGTATGAAACTTAAAGTTTTAATTTTCTTTCTCATGTACTATTACCATTTGGTTTCCTTTTCTTGCTGGAAAATTCTTTAGTAAAAAGTTTCAGATTAATTGTTGCTTAAAGGACATTGAATGGACAGATTAATTATAGTACTAACTATCTATATCCCCTCAACCGAGCACCTCACCAGATAAAGCAACCTATTAACCCGCAAAATTGGTATAAATTGAGCAACAACCAAGACATTTTCAAAAAGCAAATTTTTTTTTTACTTATGTATATAGAAGGTAGGAGTTGTAGGGTAGGTGGGAATGGGGAAAATGAGCATTAAGTCATGCCATATACTGGTACAAATTCTCAATGTCGAGCGTGATCACAATGTGTATATAAAATGTATGTATATCACAATAAATTGTTTTTTTTGAGACAAGGTCTTATTTTGTCATTCAGGCTGGCCCTGAGCTCACCATGTAGCCCAAACAAACCTTGAACTAAGCAATCCTCCTCCTGCCTCTGCCTCCCAAGTGCTGGGATTACAGGCATGAGCCTCCACACCCGGCAATAAAAATATTTTTAAAAAGCTAAATTCTTCACATTCTTTCATTTGTAGTGTTCCTGCTTTTTTTTTTTTTTTTTTTTTTTTTTTTTTTTTTTTTTTTTTGAGACAGGGTCTCACTTTGTAGTTTAGGCTGGCCCTGAGCTCACTATGTAGTTCATGCTAGCTTCACACTCAGCAATCCTTCTTCTGCCTCCCGAGTGCTGGGATGACAGGTGTGAGCCACCACACCCAGCAAGTTTTTCCAATCTTTTTGCATATAACTACATGTATACTGAGTGTTCAGTGAAATATATAAATGCACTTATCTTTAAATGTTTACAAATTCTTGAGTTCTTACAAATTACATTTTAAGTATAATATTGTTATTTTCTCCTTTTAAAGATAGCCAAGTACACTGAAAGTATATCTCAAGTTATTCAAAGTTTAAAATAAGATTCTATTTTATTCTCATAGATTAGGAATAATAACAATTTTATGCATACATTGCTAAGAAGGCATTTACCAAAAGAAAGTTTACTCAATCTAACACCCTTAGATAGGACTATAAGAGTTTTAAGTTTCCATTAAGTCAAAATAATTTGAAAAGAAATAAAAATGTCAATCAACAGGTTTGTTTGAGCTACATGATGCCAGGAAAATGATTGAAGTGATTTTATTCATTGAATTGACAGTGTGGAGTTCATACTATTGACTGAAACTAGCAGATGTTTTGGCATAATGTAGAGACAATTAAAGCAACCTGAACAGATGAAACTTCTATCTTATTTTCAAAGGCATACAAAAGGGATTTAACAATTTCATTTGGAAATAAATTATTATATTTAATGACTGTCACTCTTTGGAAAGACTTTTGAGATCTAAGTTCTGTACTATTTGAATATCTGTTTTTTGTTCTTGTTCACTCTCCAATACAGTTTGAGAATATATATTCTAGTCACTGTGCAAAATCCATCTACATGATACTTCTCATGTTCTATTATTTTCTTTAGGCACACAACATGGATGTTATGCTTAATATTGGTTCCTTTACTCATTTTCTCTGTATTTATCTTCTACTATTCACAAGAGACTGTACTAAATGATGAAATCCTTAAATGATGAAATCTGTAGCAGAAAAGGTAGCCCAGGATCATTTATTACTATGATTAATTAACCAAAACCATTTTCTATTTATCATACTTGTTACTAGTGGTTCAGTGTCCATTTTCTGTGCCAGGTTGTGGTCTATTTGCAGGTACTATGTTTGGTATGTTGAAGGCTTAAAATAATTACTCAATAATAAGTATATACTAAATGAATAAGTATATACTAAATGAATAAGTATATACTATATACTATAGTATATACTAATATACTAATATATATACTAAATGAGTATATACTAAATGAATAAGTATATACTAAATGAATAAATAAGTATATACTAAATGAATAAATTGTTAACAAGTAATTAGGCATAAATTATACTGGTGCTATACTGATATTTAATATCCTGTATTATCTTGTGTTACATTTTAAATTTTGGATTTCATTTAAGAAAGTTTTTCTACTTGTATTTTATACACTTAAATTTTGGAAGAAATGAAATATCAACTTTTGGTTTTAAATGGGTAATCAGTCTGTGGCTTGAACTGAACCTTTAGTTATCTTATTAGTGAAACTAATTATGTCAGAGTTTGAGAAAGTTAATTTGAAATACTCAAAACACAATAACTCTTTTCAGAATATTTGTTCATTTTATAATGACTTGTTCACTGATTATTACTTTTCAATATTATATTTACTTTCTGGTCATATAGTTAAATATAAAATTTTACAACAACATAAATAAATCGAGAAAAAATATATTTGATTTATTATAAATTTTTTAAACTCACATTCTAATTTTAGAGATTTTTTTAAAATTCCACATAAAATTAACACTTTTTTATTTGATCTTCTTACACATATAGAATTTTAAGACTTTCTTTTGATTTTCTGATATCCTCTTCTATCTCTTTTTTCAGAGTCCTGTAGTTTTGCAGTAGATGACAACAAATACACTCACATGAATTAATTCTTACTTTTTCTATAATTTTTATTGGATGAGTTAACCGTTTACACTTATAAATATTACTAAAAAGGTAACATTCGCTGGGCGTGGTGGCTCACACCTGTAATCCTAGCACTGGGGAGGCAGAGGCAGGAGGATTGCTGAGTTCGAGGCTTGCCTGGGCTACATAGTGAGCTCACGGCCAGCCTGAACTACAAAACAAGACCCTGTCTCAAAAAAAAAAAAAAAAAAGGTAACACTCTTTCAGCTGATAAATTTATTGTCAACAAAAAAATGCATGATTATGCTACTGAGGTTGAGAAAGAAGATGAAAGCTGAAGTTTACTTCAACATTTGTCTAATAACATAGATTTCATTCACTGGCTATTCAGCTGCACAAATGGGTAATTTCCTATTCTCAAATAACTTATAGAAGGACATGTGATAACTGCAAATTTAAATTTAAATTTCTTAGCAACATACAGGGGATGGTAGATGTCCTAAAAAAAGAAATAGGACACTAAGGTAAATCCTAAGAGAATATAGAATTTCTAATTAGGCTTTTAAGAGAGAAAAGGTATTTCAAATTAATCTAAAAGAAACAACAGGTATTAAGCATTTTGAAAATAGTGGGTCATTTTCCTTTCAACTCTTTTGGGAAAATCAAGACCTACCTTCGTGATTAGAAGACAAGAACTATAATTAAAATTCTCTTTTGAAATGATAAAATGCTGTTTTGGGGTTCCATTTTTAGTATGCTAATATGGTAAAATCAGAAATAGAGGCTCACATGTGATTGGAGTAACATAGAATGCAAAGCATATTAAGAGACTGAGCTAGGACTTTGAGTAATGTTTTATTGCTTCTGGCCCAGTTTTCTTGAAGGGAAGTCACTGATTTTCATTTATGGTTGTTTAAGATTCCTTTACTTGTTTAAAAAATTTCAAATCTAAAGAGTGGTATTAAGGTGAGATATTATAAGGAAAATACCATGTATCTGCTTCAAGTCTATCCTGATTTCATTTAAGGAACTATTAAGAGCAACAAGCTTATTTTTCAAAAATACGATACATGGGAGTGACTTCATGGTGTACCTGTAAGAAATCTAATATAATGTTTGTTTAATTTACAAGTTTATGCTTTTGGAGAGGGCATTATGGTTGTTCTAAGTTTTAGGTCATTTTATCTTTTTTTTTTTTTTTTTTTTTGCTTTTTGAGACAGGGTCTCGCTTTGTAGTTCAGGCTGGCCCTGAGCTCACTATGGTGCCCAGACAAGCCGCCGCGAACTCAGCAATCCTCCTGTCTCTGCCTCCCGAGTGCTGGGATGACAGGCCTGAGCCACCATGCCCGGCATTGTGGTATTCGGTGTTGATTGTGGGTGGGCGTGTCTCCACGCCCAGCATTATATGTGGTTACCTGGGATCGAACTCAGGACCTTGCGCTTGCAAGGCAGGCGCTGGAACCACTGAGCTAACCCTCCGGCCCAGGTCATTTTATCTTAAAAGATCAAGAGTAGCTCAGTAATGGAGAAGTCATACTGGAAAAGTAAGGATATTACTTAACCATCATAATATCATCAATGAACAAAATTTGGAATTATTATTGGTAGACCCTAATGAAAGTTTTCACATTTTTCAGTTCAAATGTTGGATATGAAAGGAAAATCTACCAGAAAAGAAGTTCCCATTTTACTGGTATGTAAGAACATACTGTGACAGTAGTTAAGGATAAGGGAAGCAAAATTTGAGACCAAGATACCTAAGAAGAAAAATAATTTAAAAATCATGTTACAGGGGCCGGAGATTCAGCTCAGTGGTTCCGGCGCCTGCCTCACAAGCACAGGGCCCTGAGTTTGATCCCCGGTAACCACAGTAACCATATACAATGCTGGGCGTGATGACTCATGCCCACCAGCAATCAATACCACATACCACAGGGCCAGGCGTGGTGGCCCACACCTGTAATCTCAACCCTCAGGAGGCAGAGACAGAGGATTGCTGAGTTCGAGGCTTGCTTGGGCTCCATAGTGAGTTTAGAGCCAGCCTGAACGACAAAGAGAGACCTTGTCTCAAAAAAAAAAAAAATCATGTTACATTTGAATCAGGACTGTCAGAAGCAGCTCTGCCTGATGGGAGTCTTGCAGCAGTAGCTGAATGGTGAGTTAAATAGAACACAGTGCCTTCTGTTCAATAAATAAGTCATGCAGTATTTGGGTGGAGAACTTAATGGCATGAAATTAGTTACGCTATATAATTATTCTTATTTTTGTTTTCTTCAGTGATTGAACTGTTATAAACTGGATAATTAAAAGGTAAATACATTACTTCCATTACTTCTATTGGCTATCTTCACTTTAGTTTAATAAAATCAAATAAAAGAAAAGCAATTTTAAGCATGACAATAATGAACAAAGTGTGTGTGTAAAATTCTATGCTCATAAAGATGGCTCCATGTGGGCCGGAGGGTTAGCTCAGTGGTTCCGGTGCCTGCCTCGCAAGCGTAAGGACCTGAGTTCGATCCCCGGTTACCACATATGATGCTGGGCGTGGTGGCTCACGCCTGTAATCCCAGCACTCGGGAGGCAGAGACAGGAGGATTGCTGAGTTCGCGGCGGCTTGCCTGGGCACCATAGTGAGCTCAGGGCCAGCCTGAA
>PVIC010045845.1:0-14467 GCA_004025085.1 Thryonomys swinderianus
TTCCATTCCATTCCAATCCATTCCATTCTGTTCCATTCCATTCCTTTCCGTTCCATTCCGTTATATTCTATTCTAATCCATAACATTCCCTTCCCTTCTATTCCATTCCATTCCAATCCATTCCATTCAATTCCATTAATTTCCATTCCATTCCATTCCATTCCATTCCATCCCATTCCATTCCATTCCATCCCATTCCATTCCATACCATTCATTTACATTCCATTCAATTCAAATTCATTCAAATCCATTTCCAATCCATTCCAATAGACTCCACTCCACTCCACTCCATTCCTTCCATTCCAATCCATTGCAATCCATTCCATTCCTTTCCATTCATTCTAATCCATAACATTCCATTCCATTCTATTCCATTCCATTAAATTCCATTCCATTCCATTCCTTTCCACTCCATTCCATTCCATTCCTTAAATTTCCATTCCATTCCATTCCATTCCATTCCATTCCATTCCATTCCATTCCATTCCATTCCATTCCATTCCATTCCATTCCATTCCATTCCATCCCATTCCTCTCCATTCAATTCCGCTCCATTCCATTTTATTCTAATCTACTCCATGGCATTCCAGTCCATGAAATTATATTCCATTCTTTGCATTTCTTCCTAGAAAAATTAAACTAAATATCCAGGCCATACAGTATTACATTCCATTCCATTCTCTTGAATTCCCTTCCGTTCTGTTCCATTCAATTCAAATCCATTCAATTCCATTCCATACCATTTCCCTTCTATTCCACTAGATTCCACTGCCCTCCACTCCCTTACATTCCATTCCCTTCAATTCCATTCCATTCCATTCTATTCCATTCCATTCCATTCCATTCCATTCCATTCCATTCCATTCCATTCCATTCCATTCCATTCCTTTCCATTCCATTCCTCCTTTTCCCATTCCATTCCATCATGTCCCATTCCATTCGATTCTGTTCCATTCCATTTTGATCCTTTCCATTCCATTCTGTTCGGTTCCCTTCATTCCATTCCATTCCATTCCATTCCATTGCATTCCATTCCATTCCATTCCTATCCCTTCCTTTCCATTCGAATACATTCCATACGACTCCATTCCAATTCCATTCCATTCCATTCCTTTCCATTCAATTAACTTCGATTCCATTCCATTCCTTTCCGCTCCATTCCATTCGAATATATTCAATACCATTCCATTCCACTTCTATTCCGTTCCATTCCATTTTATTCCATTCCATTCCATTCCATTCCATTCCATTCCATTCCATTCCTATCTATTCCGTTCTAATGCATTCAATTCCATCCATTCCAATTGCATTCTATTCCATTCCATTCCACTCCATTCCACTCCATTCCTTTCGATTTTATTCCATTCCTTTCCGTTCCATTCCTTTCCATTCCATTCCCTTCAATGCCTTTCTAATCCATAACATTCCAATCCGTTCCATTCCTTTCCTTTACTTTCCCTTCCATTCATTTTCAAATCCATTCAATTCCATTCCATTCCAATACTCATTCCATTCCACTCCACTGCATTCCACTCCAATCCACTCCATTCCATTCCATTCCATTCCATTCCATTATTCCCTTCAATTCCATCATGTCCCATTCCATTGCAATATGTTCCATTGCATTCCATTCGGTTCCATTCCATTAAATTGCATTCCATTTCAATTCCATCCAATTCCACTACATTCCATTCAATTCCCTTCCTTTCCATTCCATTCCATTAAATCCCAATCCATTCCATACTATTCCTTTCCATTCCATTCAATTCAAAACCATTCATATCCATTCCATTCCATTACCATTCTATTCCACTAGACTCCACTCCACTCCACTCCATTCCACTCCATTCCATCCCATTCCATTCCATACCATTCCTTTCCATTCCATTCAATTCAAATCCATTCAATTCCCTTCGATGCCAATTCCATTCCATTCCACTCCACTCCACTCCACTCAATTCCATTCCATTCCAATCCATTTTGTAACATTCCATTCCATCATGTTCCATTCCATTCCATTCCATTCTGTTCCATTTCATTCCACTCCATTCATTCCATTCCTTTCCATTTCATTCCATTCCATTCCATTCCTTTCCATTCCATTCAATTCCATTCCATGCCATTCCATTCCATTACATCATGTCCCATTCAATTCCATCATGTTCAATTAAATTCCATTCTGCTCCATTTAATTCCTTTCTGTTCTATTCTGTCCCATTCCATTCTAATCCATAACATTCCATTCCTTTTCATTCCCTTCCATTCGATTCATTCCAATCTATTCCATTCTAATCCATTCAATTACATCCACTCCATACCATTCCATTCCATTCCATGCCATTCCATTCCATGCCATCATGTCCCATTCCATTACATCATGTTCAATTAAATTCCATTCTGTTCCATTTCATTACTTTCCGTTCCATTCCATTCTAATCCATAAAATTCCATTCCTTTTCATTCCCTTCCATTAGATTAATTCCAATATATTCCCTTCTAATCTATTCAATTATATCCACTCCATACCATTCCATTCCTTACCATTCCATGCCTTTATCTTCCATTCCATTCAAATACATTCCATACCATTCCATTACAAATCCATTCCATTCCATTCCATTCCATCATGTCCCGTTCCATTCCATCACGTTCCATTCCATTCCATTTCATTCCATTCCATTCCAATCCATTCCATTCTGTTCCATTCCATTCTTTCCGTTCCATTCTTTCCATTTTATTCTAATCCATAACATTCCATTCCCTTCCATTCCATTCCATTCCACTCCATTCCCTTCAATTCCATTAATTTCCATTCCATTCCATTCCATTCCATTCCATTCCATTCCTTCCCATTCCATTCCATACCATTCCTTTCCATTCCATTCAATTCAATTTCATTAAATTCCATTTCCATCCCATTCCACTAGACTCCACTCCACTCCACTCCACTCCACTCCACTCCACTCCCTTCCATTCCATTCCATTGCATTCCATTCCATTGCAATCCATTCCATTCCTTTCCATTTCATTCTAATCCATAACATTCCATTCCATTCCATTCTATTCCATTCTATTAAATTCCATTCCATTCCATTCCTTTTCACTCCATTCCATTCCATTCCTTAAATTTCCATTCCATTCCATTCCATTCCATTCCATTCCATTCCATTCCATTCCATTACATTACATTACATTACATTACATCCCATTCCTCTCCATTCAATTCCGCTCCATTCCATTTTATTCTAATCTACTCCATGGCATTCCAGTCCATTTAATTATATTCCATTCTTTGCATTTCTTCCTAGACAAATTAAAATAAATATCCAGGCCATACAGTATTACATTCCATTCCATTCTCTTGAATTCCCTTCCATTCTGTTCCATTCAATTCAAATCCATTCAATTTCATTCCATACCATTTCCATTCCATTAAACTAGATTCCACTCCCCTCCACTCCCTTACATTCCATTCCCTTCAATTCCATTCTATTCCATTCCATTCCATTCCATTCCATTCCATTCCATTCCATTCCATTCCATTCCATTCCATTCCTTTCCATTCCATTCCACCTTGTCCCATTCCATTCGATTCTGTTCCATTCCATTTTGTTCCTTTCCATTCCATTCCGTTCGGTTCCATTCATTCCATTCCATTCCATTGCATTCCATTCCATTATATTCCATTCCATTCCTATCCCTTACTTTCCATTCGAATACATTCCATACGACTCCATTCCAATTCCATTCGATGGAATCCCATTCTGTTCCTTCACTTCCCATTCCCCTCGAACACATCTCATTCCATTCCATCCCATTCCACACCATTCCATTCCACTCCATTTCCTTCCTTTCCGTTCGATTCCATTCCAATCTATTCCATTCTTATCCATTCAATTGCACCATTAAAATTCCATTGCATTCCATTCCATTCCATTCTGTTTGATTTTATTCCGTTCCTTTCTGTTCCATTACTTTCCATTCCATTCCCTTCCATTCCATTCTAATCCTTAATATTCCAATCCCTTCCTTTAGATTCCATGCCAATCCATTCCATTCCATTCCTTTCCATTACATTACTTTCCATTCCATTCAATTCAAATCCATTCAATTCCATTCCAATCCATTTCTAATCCATTCCACTAGACTCCAATCAACTCTACTCCACTCCATTCCATTCCATTCCATTCCATTCCATTCCATTCCATTCCATTCCATTCCAATCCATTCCATTCCTTTCTATTCCATTCCATCTTGTCCAATTCCATTCCATCATGTCCCATTCCATTCCATTCTGTTCCATTCCATTCCGATCCTTTCCATTCCATTCCATTTCGTTCCACTTCATTCCTTTCCATTCCATTCCATTCCATTTCTACCCATTTCATTGTACTCGAATACATTCAATACGATTCCATTCCAATTCCATTCCATTCCATTCCTTTCCATTCCATTAAATTACATTCCATTTTATTCCTTCCCCTTCCATTCCTTTCAAATACATTCAATAACATTCCATTCCAATTGCAATCCATTGCACTCCATTTTATTCCATTCCATTCCATTCAATTCTATTCAATTCCAGTCCATTCCATGACATCCCATGGACTTCCTTCATGTCCCATTCCACTCGAACACGTCTCATTCCATTCCATCCCATTCTATACCATTCCATTCCACTTCATTCCATTCCATTCGATTCCATTTAAAATCTAGTCCATTCTAATCCACTCAATTCCACCATTCCAATTCCATTCCATTCCATTCCATTCCGTTCGTTTCCATACCATTCCATTCCACTCCATTCCACTCCTTTCCATTCAAATTTATTCCGTTCCCTTCCGTTCCATTCCTCTCCATTTCATTCCCTTCCCTTCCATTCTAATCCATAACATTCCAATCCATTCCATTTCATTCCAATCCATTCCATTCCATTCCATTGCATTAGTTTCAATTCCATTCAACTCAAATCCATTCAATCAATTCCATTCCAATTCCATTCCATTCCACTCCCCTCCATTCGACTTCACTCCCCTCCATTCCATTCCATTCCATTCCCTTCAATTCCATCTTGTCCCATTCCATTCCATCATGTTCCATTGCATTCCATTCTGTTCAATTCCATTCCATTCCATTTCAATTCCATTCAATTCCCTGCACTCCATTCCACTCAATTTCATTCCATTCCTTTCCATTCCATTCCATCCCATTCCATTCCATGCCATTCCTTTCCTTTCCATTCAATTCAAATCCGTTCAATTCCATTCTCTGCCACTTGCATTCCATTCCACTCAACTCCACTCCACTCAATTCCATTCCACTCCATTCCATTCCATTCCATTCCATCCCATCCTATCCCATCCCATTCCACTCCATTGCATTCCATTCCATTCCTTTCCATCCCATTCCACTCCATTCCATTCCGCTCCATATTGTCCCATTCCATTCCATCATGTTCCATTGCATTCCATTCTGTTCCATTCCATTCATTCCATTCCTTTCAATTCCATTCCATTCCATTCCATTCCATTCCATTCCATTCCATTCCATTCCATCATGTCCCATTCCTTTACATCATGTTCAATTAAATTCCATTTTGTTCCATTTCATTGCTTTCCGTTCCATTCCGTTCCATTCCATTCTAATACATAACATTCCATTCCTTTTCTTTCCCTTCCATTTGATTCATTCCAATCTATTCCATTCTAATCCATTCAATTATATCCACTCCATACCATTCCATTCCTTTCCATTCCATGCCTTTATGTTCCATTCCATTCAAATACATTCCATACCATTCCATTACAATACCATTCCATTCCATTCCATTCCATTCCATTCCATTCCATTCCATTCCATTCCATTCCATTCCATCATGTCCCCTTCCATTCCATCACGTTCCATTCCATTCCATTTCTTTCCATTCAATTCCAATCCATTCCATTCTTTTCCATTCCATTCCTTTCCGTTCCATTCCTTTCCATTCCATTCTATTCCATTCCATTCCATTCCATTCCATTCCATTCCATTCCATTCCATTCCATTCCATTCCATTCCATTCCATTCCATTCCATTCCATTCCATTCCATTCCATTCAATTGCATTCCACTCCATTCCATTCCATTCCATTCCATTCCATTCCATTCCATTCCATTCCATTCCATCCCATCCCATTCCTTTCCATTCTATTCGATTCCCTTCCATTCTATTCAGTTGACTTCCATTCCTTTCAATTGCATTCCCTTCCATTCCATTCTAATGCATAACATTCCAATCCATTCCATTCCATTCCAATCCATTCCATTCCATTCCATTACTTTCTGTTCCATTCAATTCAAATACATTCAATTCCATTCCATTCCAATTGCATTCCATTCCAATTCCTTTCCATTCCACTACACTCCATTCCACTCCACTCCACTCCATTCCATTCCATTCCCTTCCATTCCATTCCATTGCATTCCATTCCATTCCATTCCTTTCCCTTCAATTTCATCTTGTCCCATTCCATTCCATCACGTTACTTTGCATTCCATTCTGTACTATTCCATTCAATTCCATTGCATTTCAATTCCATTCTATTCCACTCCACTCCATTCCATTCCATTCCATTCCTTTCCATTCCATTCCATTCCATTCCATTCCTCTCCATTCCATTCATTTCCATTCCATTCAATTCAAATATATTCAATTCAATTCCATTCTAATTCCATTCAATTAGACTCCCCTCCAATCCAATCCATTGCATTCAATTCCATTCCATCATGTCTCATTCCATTCCATCATGTTCCATTCCATTGTTTCATTCAATTCCTTTCTGTTCCATTCCGATCCATTATATTCTAATTAACATTCCATTCCATTCCGTTCCATTCCATCATATCCCCTTCCATTCCATCACGTTCCATTCCATTCCATTTCTTTCCATTCAATTCCAATCCATTCCATTCTTTTCCATTCCATTCCTTTCCGTTCCATTCCTTTCCATTCCATTCTAATCCATTCCATTCCATTCCATTCAATTGCATTCCACTCGATTCCATTCCATTCCATTCCATTCCATTCCATTCCATTCCATTCCATTCCATTCCATTCCATTCCATTCCATCCCATCCCATTCCTTTCCATTCCATTCGATTCCCTTCCCTTCCATTCAGTTCCCTTCCATTCCTTTCAATTGCATTCCCTTCCGTTCCATTCTAATGCATAACATTCCAATCCATTCCATTAAATTCCATTCCATTCCCTTCCACTACATTCAATTCCATTCCATTCCATTTTATTCTAATCTATTCCATGGCTTTCCAGTCCACTTAATTATATCCCATTCTTTCCATTTCTTTGTAGAAAAATTAATTAAATTTGCTGGCCATACAGTATTACATTCCATTCCATTCTCTTCCATTCCCTTCCATTCTGTTCCATTCAATACAAATCCATTCAATTCCATTCCATACCCCTTCCATTCCGTTCCACTAGACTCCACTTCCCTCCACTCCCTTCAATTCCATTCCATTCAATTCCATTCCATTCCATTCCTTTCCATTCCATTCCACCTTGTCGCATTCCATTCCATCATGTCCCATTCCATTCCATTCTGTTCCATTCCCTTCCAATCCTTTCTATTTCATTCCGTTCGGTTCCATTCCAATCCATTCCATTCCTTTCCATTCCATTCCGTTCCATTCCTTTCCTTTCCATTCCTTTAACTTCCATTCCATTCCATTTCTTCCCGTTCCATTCGATTTGAATACATTCAATACCATTCCATTCCAATTCCATTCAATTCCATTCCATTCCATTCCATTCCATTCCATTTCATTCCATTCCATTCCTTTCCATTTGATTTTATTCCATTCCTTTCTGTTCCATTCCTTTCCATTCCATTCCCTTCCATTCCATTCTAATCCATAACATTCCAATCCATTCCTTTCCATTCCATTCCAATCCATTCCATTCCATTCTACTCCCTTCCATTTAATTCCATTCCATTCCTTTCCATTCCATTCCTCCTTGTCCCATTCCAATCCATCATGTCCCATTCCATTCCATTCCTTTCCATTCCTTTCCATTCCATTAACTTTGATTCCATGCCATTCCTTTCCATTCCATTCCATTTGAATACATTCAATACCATTCCGTTCCAATTCCATTCCATTCCATGACATCCCATGGAGTTCCATCACGTCCCATTCCACTCGAACACATCTCATTCCATTCCATTCCATTCCATACCATTCCATACCATTCCATTCCATTCCAATTCATTCCATTCCATTTGATTAGATTCCAATCTAGTCCATTCTAATCCATTCAATTTCACCATTCCAATTCCATTCCATTCCATTCCATTCCACTCCACTCTGTTCGATTTTATTCCATTCCTTTCTGTTCCATTCCTTTCCATTCCATTCCCTTCCATTCCATTCTAATCCATAACATTCCAATCCATTCCATTCCATTGCATTACTTTCTGTTCCATTCAATTCAAATCCATTCAATTCCATTCCAATATCCATTCCATTCCACTCCACTCCATTCCACTCCACTCCATTCCATTCTATTCCATTCCATTCCATTCCATTCCATTCCATTCCATTCCATTCCATTCCATTCCATTCCATTCCATTCCATTCCATTCCCTTCAATTCCATCTTGTCGAATTCCATTCCATCATGTTCCATTGCATTCCTTTCTGTTCCATTCCACTCAATTCCATTCCATTTCAATTACATCCAATTCCACTTCACTCCATTCCAATCCATTCCATCAGTTCCATTCCTTTCCATTCCATTCCATCCCATTCCATTCGATACCATTCCTTTCCATTCCATTCAATTCAAATCCATTCAATTCCATTCTATTCCATTACCATGCCATTCTACTAGACTCCACTCCACTCCACTCCTTTCCATTCCATTCCATTCCTTTCCATTCTACTCCATCTTGTCCCATTCCATTCCATCATGTCCCATTCCATTCCATTCTGTTCCATTCCATTCCGATCCTTTCCATTCCATTCCATTCCATTCTGTTCCGTTTCATTCCATACCATTCCATTTCTAACCATTCCACTCCATTCGAATACATTCAATGTGATTCCATTCCAATTCCATTCCATTCCATTCCTTTCCATTCCATTAACTTCCATTCCATTCCATTCCTTCCCGTTCCATTCCATTTGAATACATTGTATACCATTCCATTCCAATTGCATTCAATTCTACTCCATTTTATTCCATTCCATTCCATTCCATGACATCGCATGGAGTTCCTTCAAGTCGCATTCCACTCGATCACGTCTCATTCCATTCCATCCCATTTCATACCATTCCATTCCATTCCATTTCATTCCTTTCCATTCGATTCCATTCCAATCTAGTCCATTTTAATCCATTCAATTCCACCATTCCAATTCCATTCCATTCCATGCTATTCCATTCAATTTTATTCCATTCCTTTCCATTCCATTCTTTTCCATTCCATTCCCTTCCATTTCATTCTAATCCATAACATTCCAATCCATTCCATTCCATTCTAATCCATTCCATTCCATTCCATTCCATTCCATTCCATTCCATTCCATTCCATTCCATTCCATTCCATTCCATTCCATCCCATTCCATTCCTTTCCATTCCATTCCTTTCCATTCCATTCCATTCGAATACATTCAATACCATTCCATTCCAATTCCATTCCATTTTATTCCATTCCATTCCATTCCATTCCATTCCATTCCATTCCATTCCATTCCATTCCATTCCATTCCATTCCATTCCATTCCATTCCTTTCCATTCCATTCCTTTTCTTTCCTTTCCTTTCCATTCCATTCCATTCCATTCCATCATGCCCCATTCCATTCCTTCACGGTCCATTCTGTTCCATTCTATTCTTTTCCATTCCATTCCTTTCCGTTCCATTCTGATCCATTCTATTCTAATCTATAACATTCCATTCCTTTCCATTTCATTCAATTCCATTGCAATCTATTCCATTCTAATCTATTCAATTCCATCCATTCCGATTGCATTTGAATCCATTTCATTCCATTCCATTCAAATCAATTCAATTCAATTCAATTCCAATTCCATTCAATTAGAGTACCCTCCAATCCAATCCATTCCATCATGTCTCATTCCATTCCATCATGTTCCATTTCATTCTGTTCCATTCAATTCCTTTCCATCCATTCTCTTCCTTTATATTCTAAGTAACAACATTCCATTGCATTCCATTCCATTCCATTCCATTCCATTAGAATTCTCTCATTCCATCCATTGGATTCCATTCCATTCCATTGCATCCCATTCCATTCCATGACATGTCATTCAGTTCTATCACGTCCCCTTCTACTCGAACACATCTCATTCCTTTCCATCCCATTTCAAACCATTCAATTCCATTCCATTTCATTCCATTCGATTCGATTCCATTCTAAACTAGTCCATTCTAATCCATTCAATTCCATTCTTTCCAATTCCATTCCATTCCATCCTGTTCCATTCCATTCCTTTCCGTTCCGTTCCATTCCAAGCTGTTCATATCCATTACATTCCATTCCTTTGCATTCAATTCCATTCCTCTCCATTCCTATCTATTCCATACTAATGCATTCAATTCCATACATTCCAATTCCATTCCATTCCATTCCATGACATCCCATTCTGTTCCTTCACTTCCCATTCCACTCGAACACATCTCATTCCATTCCATCCCATTCCATAGCATTCCATTCCACTCCATTTCATTCCATTCAGTTCGATTCCATTCCAATCTAGTCCATTCTAATCCATTCTATTCCACCATTCCAATTCCATTCCATTCCATTGCCTTGCATTGCATTCCAGTCCATTCCCTTTGATTTTATTCCGTTCTTTTCTGTTCCATTCCTTTCCATTCCATTCCCTTTCATTCCATTCTTATCCATAACATTCCAATCCTTTCCATTCCATTGCCTTCCATTCCATTCCATTGCCTTCCATTCCATTCCATTCCATTCCATTCCATTCCATTCCATTCCATTCCTTTCTTTACTTTCCATTCCATTCAATTCCATTCCATTCCAATTCCATTCTATTCCACTCCATTCCACTCCATTCCATTCCATCCTATTCCATTCCATTTCTTTCCATTCCATTCCACTCCATTCCATTCCATTCCAGTGCATTGCTGTCCATTCCATTCCTTTCCATTCCATCATGTCCCATTCCATTCCATCATGTTCCATTAAATTCCATTCCATTCCATTCCATTTCTTTAAATTGCATTCTGTTCCATTCTATTCCAATCCATTCCATTCCATTCTAATACATAACATTCCATTCCTTTTCATTCCATTCCATTCTATTCATTCCAAACTATTCCATTATAATGCATTAAATACATCCAATCCATGCCATTCCATTCCTTTCCATTCCATGTCTTTTTGTTCAGTTCCATTCAAATACATTCAATATCATTCCATTCCAATTCCATTCCTTTGCATCCCATTCCATTCCACTCCATTCCTATCTATTCCATTCTAATGCATTCAATTCCATCCATTAAAATTCCATTCTATTCCATTCCATGACATCCCATTCTGTTCCTTCACTTCCCATTCCACTCGAACACATCTCATTCAATTCCATCCCATTCCATAGCATTCCATTCCACTCCATTTCATTCCATTCTGTTCGACTCCATTCCAATCTAGTCCATTCTAATCCATTCTATTCCACCATCCCAATTCCATGCCATTCCATTGCCTTGCCTTGCATTGCATTCCATTCCATTCCCTTTGATTTTATTCCGTTCCTTTCTGTTCCATTCCTTTCCATTCCAATCCCTTCCATTCCATTCTAATCCATAACATTCCAATCCTTTCCTTTCCATTCCATTCCATTCCCTTCCATTCCATTCCATTCCTTTCTTTACTTTCCATCCCATTCCATTCCATTCCATTCCATTCCAATTCCATTCTATTCCACTCCACTCCACTCCATTCCATTCCATCCTATTCCATTCCATTTCTTTCCATTCCATTCCATTCCATTCCATTCCACTCCATTCCACTCCATTCCATTCCATTCCAGTGCATTGCATTGCATTGCATTGCATTCCATTCCATTCCATTCCATTCCATTCCATTCCATTCCATTCCATTCCATTCCATCATGTCCCCTTCCATTCCATCATGTTCTATTAAATTCCATTCCATTCCATTCCATTTCTTTAAATTGCATTCCGTTCCATTCTATTCCAATCCATTCCATTCCATTCCATTCTAATACCTAACATTCCATTCCTTTTCATTCCATTCCATTGTCTTCATTCCAATCTATTCCATTATAATGCATTCAATACATCCAATCCATGCCTTTCCATTCCATGTCTTTTTGTTCCATTCCATTCAAATACATTCAATATTATTCCATTCCAATTCCATTCATTTGCATTCCATTCCATTCCATCATGTCCCATTCCATTCCTTCACGTTCCATTCCATTCCATTTCATTCCATTCCATTGCATTCCATTCCAATGCTTTCATTCCATCCATTTGAATCTATTCCATTCCATTGCATTCCATTCCATTCCTTGACATCCCATTCAGTTCCATCCCGTCAGCTTCCACTCAAACACGTCTCATTGCATTCCATCCCATTCCATACCATTCAATTCCATTCCATTTCATTCCAATCCATTTGATTCCATTCCAATCTAGTCCATTCTCATCCATTCAATTCCATCCATTCCAATTCCAATCCATTCCATTCCATTCTAGTTTAATCCATTCCATTACATTCCTTTTCATTCCATTCCATTTTATTCCATTCCATTCCATTCCATTCCATCCCATTTCATTCCATTCCATTCCATTCTGTTCCATTCCATTCCTTTCCGTTCCATTCCATTCTAATCTATTCTTATCCATAACAATCCATTCCTTTCCATTCCCTTCCATTCCATTCCAATCTACTCAATTCTAATGCCTTCTTTTCCATCTATTCCAAGTCCATTCCATTCGATTCCATTCTATTCATTTTGATTCCTTTCGATTCCATTCCATTCTATTCCATTGCATTGCATTCCATTCCAAGACATCCCATTCAATTCCTTCACGTCCCATTCCACTCAAACACGTCTCATTCCATTCATTTCCATTCCATACCATTCTATTCCATTCCATTTCATTCCATTCCATTCGATTCCATTCCAGTCTAGTCCACTCTAATCCATTCATTTCCACCTTTCCAATTCCATTCCATTCCATTCCGTTCTATTTCATTCTGTTCCTTTCTGTTCCATTCCTTTCCATTCCATTCTCTTCCATTTCATTCTAATCCATAACATTCCATTCGTTTCCATTCTATTCCATTCAATTCTTTTCTGTTCCATTCAATTTAAAGCCATTCAATTCCATTCTATTCCCTTTCAATTCTATTCCACTCCACTCCACTGCACTCCATTCCATTCCATTCCATTCCATTCCATTCCAATCCCTTCCATTCCATTCGAATACATTTAATATCATTACATTTCAATTCCATTCCATTCCATCTTGTCCCATACCCTGCCATCAAGATCCATGCCATTCCATTCTGTTCCATTCATTTAATTTCCATTTGATTCCATTACATCACATTCTAATCCATACCATTGCATTCCTTTCCATTCCATTCCTTTGCAATCCATTCCAATCCATTCATTCCATCCAATTTAAATTCCATTCCATTCCATTCCAGTGCATTCCATTCCATTCCATGACGTCCCATTTAGTTCCATCACGTCCTATTCCACTCCATCACATCTCATTCCATTCCATTCCATACCATTCCCTTCCATCCATTCCATTCCATTGTTTCCATTCCATTTAATACAATTGCTGGACTATGGAGCCAAATACCAGCATTTGCAGTCTGCACCCCATCATATTAAATTCAATTCCATTCCACTCTATAATGATCCATAGCTCTACGTTCTATTCCTCTCAATTAATTTACATTTCATTCAGCTGCGATTTTCTCATTTAAACTCTAATCCACTCCAATCCATACCCTTCTGTACTATTCTATTCATTGTGTGATGAGGAGGCTACATCCTCTGCCCATACACTATCCTTTCAATTTTACTCCAATCCATTCCATTCCATTCCATTCCGTTCCATGACATTTGATACCATTCAATTCCATGCCATTCAATTCCATTTCGTTCCATTCAATTCATTTCCACTCCATTCCATTCCGTTTTTTTCTGTTCCATTCCATTCCCTTCCATTACACGCTAATCCATAACATTCCATTGCTATCCTTTCCATTCCATTCCATTCCTTATCATTCCTTTGACTTCAAATCCAGTCAATTCCATTCCATTCCAGTTTCATTCCATACCATTCCACTCCACTCCACTGCACTCCACTCCACTCCACTCCACTCCATTCCATTCCATTCCATTCCATTCCATTCCATTCCATTCCATTCCATT
>PVIC010045846.1:0-14491 GCA_004025085.1 Thryonomys swinderianus
AAAAAAAAAAAAGCACATCGGGCTGGGGATGTAGCTCAGTGGCACCACACCTGCCTCGCAAAGTGCAAGGTCTTGAGTTCGATCCTTAGTATCAAAAAGATTTAAAAATACATTGCAGACAATAAATCTCACTCGAATGAACAGATGACTGACTAATCTAATCTAGCCAGTTCCAAATTCTACTTCTTTGTATCGTCTTCTCTGTTTAAGCTATCTAGGAGTTAAGTTTTTAAAACTCAGGCTTTTAACTGTTTTTATTGTTGTTAGGCTGCTCCATGTGGCTCATACTGCACGTAATTGTTGTTATGCTGGCAGCTCACCTTGGTGTATATAACAACTTTATTTTAGGAAGGATGTAAAACATATTTAATTCTGTTCCAACTAGCGCCGCGAGGTGTAGAAGGAGAGATGGAGTGTTTGTTTCCTCTGCCTCCTGTGTCGGGGTCCGTTCGGGTTTGAAGACGGTGAGGACAGGAAGGGCTGGAGGTATTTGCCACGATTAGCATGCACATGTGTCCACCTGCCGTGGACAGGGCTCCTGAGAGGCCTGTGGAGCCGGATGGGAGTTCGGGCACCGGCTTGCGCAAGGGAGTCTGGGGAGTGCCCTTATTCCTCATATTCTTGGGTAGAAAACTCATAGTGATATTGGTTTCAAAACGTGGTTTCTTTAAAATCCTCTCCAGAGCTGTCCTTCAACTTCTGCACTGACCGTGCTTTTAGCGCAGGCCATGAGGAACCGCAAAGAATAACGAGCTCCAGCCAACGAAGCATTTACTCAGCTCTTACATGTTCCTTCTAAATTCGATTCACTTGAGTGTACAAAGTTGCTGGGGTGTGTGGCGTGAGTTGGGGGGAACAACCCCACCGTGGGGTGTAGCGCCCTATTAGATCGAGACAAGCTGGTGGCGACACCAGCTGCAGGGGAACACGGTGCCGCTCACCCCGGGCCTCAGGCTGCCCGTGGGTGATGACGCACCGCCCACGGCGGCCGCAGCCTCGGTGACCGCACGCCTGACACAGGCAGATGTCGCTGACGTCACCGTCTTTAGCCTATGGACCTTGTAGTTTCCTAAGTGGCCTCTCGCACATGAGTTTACTGGCTCAGCAAGCAGCTACCAGGACAGAGGGGCAGGGGTAACTGTGCTCATTCTATAACTGGAAAACTGGAGAAGGAGTTTCCCAGGATCACACAGCCAGTGAGGGAGGGACTGGGCGGAAATTCCTCATCGTTAGCCTCTTCATTCATATTCTTTCTGCCACAAACGCCTTCTGTCTTCAGAGGGCTTAAATGTTACTCTTTCCCTTTGAAAAGGAAATTTAAAACAGAAACAATGAAAGGAGAAATTTCAGAAAGCCTACCCTGATTCACCGACAGCCTCAGACAACGTGGCGATAACCGTCAGCTGCAGAGCCAGTGACGCCCCTGAAGTCTAGAGCACACTGGCCCTGGAGCCTGGCTCTGCCCAGTGACAATCGGTGACCTTCCCACGTGTACTGGGGGCAGAGGACTGTGGCTTCAGCAGCGTGGTCACTTTGCCCTTCATTAACTGGCTCCGAGTTGCTTGTATGGCTTAGAGAGCAGGAATTCTCCGCATAGGCGCTGGGGTCTGAACTTCTTGGTTGACGTATTAGATGACAGTCGCGGAAGTGCGATTGTTCCCGCTCGGCGTACACCTTCCCTCGGGCTCTCGGCTGTGGGGTGACTCCCGGCGGACGGGCTCGCTTCTGCGGGAATGCGGGGCCTGCAGGGCAGCTCCTGTGGTACGTAGGGTTCCCAGGCATTTGGCTGGAGAGACCTGTCTCGGTTCTTTTCTCATCACTCAGACGCAAGAGCCAACACCCACACGCTGAAGGAGAAAGGTTGTTCCGGTCACAGTCCCCAGGGCTGGCTGGCTCCGAGGCAGGTGGCAGGGCACAGGGGAGGTGAAGAGGACGCGTAGCTTCATGGCGCGGTGCCAAGAAGCAGAGAGAGGCAGAGGGAAGAAGAGGACACAGGTACCGCCTGACCACGCCCCAGTGACACCTCCTCCAACCGGGTGTAACCTTCCGACATCACACTACCTAGAAATGCATCAGTGAACGAATCCACCTTGAGCGCCACACGCCCCTGACCTGGGCACCTCCCGAAGCCTCACGTGTGAGTGGTCGGGGAGTTGGGCAGCTCTGGAAAGAAACCTTCAGTGAGGACATGACCGAGGCGTCCTGTAGCCTGACCCTACTTACGTTATAAAATATAAGTACTTAAACAGAAACAGGATCGGTAAACTTCTTTCTCCCTGCAACATGTCTACATTATTATTTATCAGAACAGATTCTACAACACTATAGTCCTATGGGATCTAGTAAGAGGGAGGTGTGGTGTCTTCAGAGGGCAGCTGATTTTGAAATGCTAGACATAAGTTGTTTAAATTGCCTTTTTCTTTTCTTTTCTTTTCTTTTCTTTTCTTTTTTGAGGCGGGATCTTGCTTTGTCATTGAGGCTGGCCCTGAGCTCACTGTGTAGCCGAGGCAAGCCTCGAACTCAGCCATCCTCCTGCCTCTGCCTCCCGAGTGCTGGAGGACAGGCAGGGTCACACCCTCCCTGCGGCCGTCCTCAGGGGTGTGATTCCTCCTTGTGGGCTCCCTCCCTCCGCCAAGCCGGCCAGCAGGCCCAGGACGCTCTCCTTCCCCTCGACGGCCTTGCCCCACTCTGAGCAGCGCCCCTGTGTGCCCGGCCGGAGCCCCCTTCCCCCAAGTCGCAGGGGCTGTATTCTTAGAGAACTCCCCAGCGCGTGGCACCCAGCACGCCGAGGCACAGCCGTCTGTCTCTCATTGTCCTCAGCCCTACAAGGACAGCAAATCCAGCTTTCCGGGTGTCTCTTGGGGTCGAGAGGACCTCAGTAAACAAATGTTGGAGGAAAAAAATCTAAATTAAAAAATCCTGTGGGATTTTTGCCGTTAAAGTATATCATAAAGAACCAGTTTCGGAGAGCTGTTCTACTAAGAGCACTGCCTTCCTGAGGTGAGACCCAGTCATGGTGGTTGGGTTTGTACAGTTTCCCTCTGCAGCTTTCCCTGCATCAGCGCAGGGCAGCTTCACAGCAACGCTGTGCATTTGATGTAATTATTGGTACCATCTTGCAGACTAAAGAATCTGAAGTTCACTGACCTCAGACAGCATGTTCAAGGTGACACTGTGGTGAACTCGGGGTTTCGATCCACGTACACAACAGACACTGCTGCTGCCCTGCCTGGACCTTCACTATACCTATCACGTCAGAGCTTAGATTTGTCTTATTGTTTCGGGAAAACCAGTCACTTGGCACATCGTTGTCTCGTGGTGGTGAAATACTTCAATTTATACAAAAGATGAAGCCAAAAGTCTTCTCACTGTTTCTGTTAACTTCAGAAATGCTAAAACACTGTCTCCCTGTCTCTGCTCCCCGAGCGCACAGAATTGCCCTCGCAGTTTGCTGGCACAGTTAAATGTGTCATGAAGCTCTCTTAGCTGCCCTATATACTCCTATATTGTTATGCTCATGTCCGCCCAGTGTGGGGGCTTACGTGCGCGTGCTTAACAACACCTCAAGTTGTGCTTAACAACATCTCAAGTTCAACTTCCAGAGATTTTGCAATTAGTGTACTAATAAGTATTATTTTGTAAAAGGTCCAACTTTTTTGCTCTGTTTTGTGGTTTTAAATGTAGAGTCCAGCTTTAAGCTTACAGAGGAGTTTTAAGAAGCATATGCCTTGGGAAATACTGAGTATCTATTATCGACTCTGTATAAAAGACTTTATGTTCATGTCATAAAAAGACATTTTTGTATTTCTTTAATCCTGCTAGTTCATGAAAGCTAACCGCTTCCAGCCAGCAGTGTGAGTGCTCCCGGAAACGCTGAGGATGGAGCTTCCACTGGCAGTGGGCTGGTGCTTTCCACGCTGACTTTCTCCTTGCCGCAGTCTGCTGAAAAACGTGGTTATTCGGAGGCCCCAGAGAAGAACCATCCTGGGAAGATGAGTCTTTTCGTATAATTAAAAATGACCCATTCAAACACGCAAACCTCTGTGTAAATTTTAGCAAAGTCTGGATCTGTATGTTCCTGACGTCACCTCTAGCTGCTGACCTTTTCGCAGCGATGCCAGCCACATTAGCAAGGATATTGCCACAGGGGCCTGGTCCGCAGGAGCTGCTTTGCCCTGCACCAGTGGGCTCCATCTGAAAGGCCTAAGTGCTTGGAATTTGAGTTGCTGTTCTTCCGGCTCCTTTCTCTGTGCCCACTGGCACACCTTGCCGGTTCCCATGTGCCTTTCGGTGGGGTGTCTGTCTTCTCTAATCTGAAGCTTGTTCTGGGCATTTATTTGCCCAAGGAGGCAGATCATTTGTCCTGTAGAAGTTTCCACTTCCTGGAATTTGCAGACTTTATCTCTACTGTGTCATTTAACGTGGCTGCTTGCCTCCTGTGGCTCCCATAAACTGGTAGTGCAGGTCCAGAAGTCTGGTCAGAGGGAGAAGTCTCTAAGAACGCTGTGTGGGTGACACTGCAAGTGGCACTTTGCTTCCTACGGTACCATCTTAGGAGCGTGTAGGCTGGCTCCCCTTCTCTCTGTTATGCTCAAGATAATCAGCGGTTCAGGGGTTACTACCTAGATCCTTCAGCTCTAAAGTTTCCCATTATCCTTTTGTTTAATGGCTTTAGAAACTATTGATTAGCATTGCTCATAGCCATTTTTTAAAATTAGGAGCTTAAAGGAAAGGCATTGTAACACTGCTTAAGCACTAGCTGGAATTCTCATACAAAGAATAGTTCCATATCCTGTGTTTAATTTCAGTGAGGAGAAATTTTTCAAGTAGAAGCATGACAATTCATATGGTCAGTCTTCATGTACTGGGTCGACAACCTTGCCAGAAATGGGTGTATGGGTTAATAAGACACTGAATGGGCTTAAAGGGCCTTCTTAAGAATAAAAAGCATTTATTTTTAAAACTGTTTAGAGGATATTAGTTTGTTTTCTCTCTGATTCGTAAAGGGATTTAGATGGATAAGAATACCAAGTAGCTGAATACTGATTAGGTAAGTTTTAAAAAATCCTTATACTTATGAATTGTAATAGCACTGATAGCCATTCTTGTATTTCCTTTCTTTGTATATCTATTAATTGGAAAGAACAAGTTTATAATCTGCGTACATTAGGAAATTTTTTGAGAAAGTTGAGGCAGTTATTTACTGAAAACTCAGAAAATAAACACAAATGTAACTGGGTTTTTCACAGAAATTCTTTAAAACTAACAGTAATATGCATATGTGCACATATATGTGTGTGTGTGTGTGTAATACACTTATACATCTACACACGAGAGTAGTACACCCAAATGTCCCACACACGTGTATGTGCCAGGGAGAAGCCCCAGTTGGAAGGCTGGGGCTGACTTCCTGTTCTACCCCTGTACCATGTGATCTACCATCAGACGCAATTTCCTAATCTGTAAGATAAAAACTAATACTGGCTCTGCACAGTCCAAGGCTTGTTAGGAAAGTTAAATCTGCTCTATGGCTATCCCACCCTGAATGCACCTGATTTTGTCTGATCTCAGAAGCCAAGCAGGGTCAGACCTGGGTAGTACTTTGAGGGGAAAGTTAAATCTGACAGTGTAAATGCTTTGTAGAGTGTTACTCAAATTTTTATCGCTTGTGCTAAATACTGGGGGTGCCAAACATTCCCTCCCATCTGCAGATGTACGGGCTGCCGGAAGGCTCGAGTGCCTATGTGTTCATTGGCCAGAGTCAGAGTACACTGTTGGCTTCGGCACTGAACTCCATGGTTAGGAGCTCTAACCGATCTCTAAGGTAATTAAGCCCCTGTGGCAGGATCCAGGAAGGGTGTTATCTGAGGTCAGTGGCACGCCAAGGGCTTGCTGTGGCCTATTTTGAAGCTAAAGAATAGCAGAAGATTAAGTAGATTAAACAAAAATATAACCGTCAATCCTGTGTTTTAGTGCTTCCTAAAATGACCTTTAAAGCCCTTAGCATCTGAATTCGGGTCACATCATCAGCACAGCCGTCTAGAGGAGGAGGCTGATTATCTGCCTGCACTTGCTCATATCTGGCGAGGGATGTGCCTGTTAAGTGTCATTGAGACCATCAGCAGTGCGGTGGAGTGCAGAGTCCTAGGCCAGCACCGCCTGATGATCTGAGCGGACGGGCGTGGAAACAACAGGATGCACAGGAAGACCAGGGCAGCCCCTAGCCAAGAAACTTTGGGGTTTTTTTTGCTTTTTGAAACAGGGTCTCGCGTTGTAGTTCAGGCTGGCCCTGAGCTCACTGTGGTGCCCAGGCAAGCCGCCGCGAACTCAGCCATCCTCCTGTCCCTGCCTCCCAAGTGCTGGGAAGACAGGTGTGAGCCACCACGCCCGGCCTTGTGGTTTGCGGCGTTGATTGTTGGTGGGCGTGTCTCCACGCCCAGCATTATATGTGGTCACCGGGGATCAAACTCAGGACCTTGCGCCAAGAAACTTTGTTCTTATAACTCAGTTTGATTTCCTATTACCAATCATGTTCCTTAATTACAGTTTGGGAATCTTCAGAGAGACAGGGTTAGTGGGATTTACTCTAAGCATTTCATTTTGTTTAGAACCCCAAACTTTCAGGGGAGAGCATATGTAGGAATATATACTTCCATATTTTCATTTCATGGATTAGGAAACTGAAGATCAAACAGATAAAACGATGTTGTAAAAGACAGAACCAGCACAAAACTTATTTTTCCTGGTTCTTAATCTTGAAATTATCTATCATGCTGGTTTTGGAAAAGTTTTTTTTTTGTAAAGGATATCTATAGGAAGGAAATCTGTTTTTTCCTATCTGAAAGGTGGTAGAATTTTGCTAGTGAGACTGATAAATCCAATTCTAGATTTCTGCTGTGGTTGTTCAGTTGCAAAGCTAAAAAAATAAAATTAAAAATATTATGTGCTTTAAAAAAACAATTTGGAGCCGGGCGTGGTGGCTCACGCCTGTAATCCCAGCACTCGGGAGGAAGAGGCAGGAGGATTGCTGAGTTCGAGGCTTGCCTGGGCTACATAGTGAGCTCAGGGCCAGCCTGAACTACAAAGCGAGACCTTGTCTCAAAAAAAAAAAAAAAATTTGGAGTGCATTTGATTGCCAATAAATTTAAAGTTTCTAATTTTAGTCATTCACTTTTAAAATTTGAGCTATTTCATTATTAATTTTGCCTAAATAAAATTTTGGTATTGGGGAATGTGGCTTAGTGGTATAGTGCCTACTTAGTATGCATGAGGCCCTGGGTTCAATTTCCAGCATTGTAAAAAGTGGATAAAATATTTGTATCTGTGTTTTCATACTGTCACATTCCCTGTGTTGCGGGGTGGGGGGGCGGTCACAGAATTTTGTATCCACCACATTCCTTAGCAAGAAGACTTCACAAAATAGATAAGTAGGTGCTCTTAAGGAAGCAGGATTGTTACCAAAAAGTACCCTTCGAAAACCACAAGGATAGTGTTTCAAAGCCTTCTTTGCTGACTTTTGCAAGTGGGATATAACAAAGACACTTAAGCAGAACCCTTATTTGTATCTCATCTTAAATCTATGTCCAGAATTTTCCCACAGTGTTTCCCTTATGTTTAGTGGGTATGTATGTGTATCACTATACATCATGTCTCCTGCCCATTCGCAAATACTGATGTGTCTGGCAGTTTTTGTATTTTTGCTTCCTATGCTGTCTTTTTCAAAGCATAAAAATAAACATGTCATTTCTCATGTGAAAAAAAGTGTTTAGCTATGTTACGCTCGACTTGAGAGGCCATGACTTAGCCTGAGTCCCTGAACTAGGCCCCAGATGATTCAACTATAAAGGAGTCTTGGGTGCCTAAGTTTCCCATCACCAAACCTCAAATGAACTGTTTGTCTGACCTTCTGAGGAATCAGGAGGCAGAAGTTGGCCAGGCCCTGAGAGGCCAGCAAATCTGCCACGGAAAGTGACCTATGGTAACCAATTGGCTTTTCGTATTACATTGCTTCATTTCTGCTCAAACTGCTCTATGAACACAGACTACACTGCTAAGGCCAGGACAGCACCTCTTTGCTTTTAGGTGAAATACGGCTTGATTTGTGCATAGCAAATAAAAGCCAAAGGAGGGCATTTAACTACGTGTGTTGAAATTTCATCTTTTGACAGTATGTGAACAGAGGGGGAAACAGGTAGCGTCAGCTGGAGAAGACATCTCTATAAGAGAGAGATGAAATTAGATACTTGCCAGGATTTCCCCATGGTTTTCACCACGGTGCTGGTGCTTCTGGCATCTATTCGGTCAAGCCCTGGGCTCTATCCTTTGTACACAAGCATTAATGTATCTTAACTGTGCCTGACTCAGGTCCCACAATCCCAGCCTTCTTCCTTGGCTTTCACTCTGGCCAAATCCCTGGCTTCCATGTCCACCTGCATTTTAGGCATCTGGCATCAAAAGGAAGCTTATCTCTACATTTCCCATAGCATCGCACAAAGGCCCCATCATTAAAATTGGCAAATAATGTGAAGGAGCAGAAGAAAAACCCTGACTTTTTGTAAAGAATAATACATATTTGCTAGTTTGTTAGTTTAGGCCTAGATCTTGGCTCTGAGTAAAACAGAGGGACCATGTTGCATATGGGTTGTTCAATACAATTGACCTAACCCAAGCACCCTTACAGTTTGTAGCTATTAATTATAATTCAATCACAGTTATACCGAGCTCAACCCATGTGTAGCCTAGTTCAAGCCAACCGCCAGCTCCCCTAAGGAAATGTGACTTCCTGAGATGGTCCATAACGCATGCCCATGCTTCAGAAATCCACGGATAATACAATGGTATATATTAAGTCTAAATGATGTTCTTTAAATAACAATCAGATCAGATCAATATGACTTGATCTATATCTATTATGCTCAAGATGCTCTTAACTTGGAATTTAAAAAAAAATATCTTACCATTTATTTCCAGAATTAAAATACGTATATATTGGTCAGAGTGAAGGCGCTGGCCAGCGGTCCTGACATGACCCCTAAGCAATGCCACCAGCTATTGGGGCCTCAGGGTCCTGGACGCTCCGTGGTGCTCTATTAGGAGAAAGGGTCAGGGACCCTAGGACGTCAACATCACAGACCCATGTGACTTTGTAGAACCCGTGACAGGATCGTGCATTTTCCCACGTCAAAATACATCTCCACTCCTAATAAAATCCCCTTCTGTTCCAGAGAGCGGACTTTGCAATCTGAACAGAAGACACGGAGACCACCGCCAGTGTGGAAACGACCCCCAGTCTCATTCGTGCGCATGCGCTGAGGGCTACGTGCTGAGCCAAGACCGGAAGTCCTGTGAAGGTGATGGGCGCGCCACTGAGGGAGGCGAGGGAAGTGAGCTCGAAGGAGGCGGGCGCCATCCGGGGCCATCTCTGGCCATCCCGTTCCCCAGAAGGAAATCAACCTCAAGGCCAGTGTCTTTCCCCAGAGAACAATAATTTTTTTTTGTTTTAAAAAGCCTCTATGATACATTCAGGCCTTTTTATGACCTGTGTTCCTAGATCAGACACTCAGGAAATACATACAGTCTGAGGTACTCCAAGTGGACTATACATTTCTCTGTATTTGACTTCTGTGCAAAATTTCAGCAGAGACGGGTTTTTTTTTTTTTTTTAAGGGGAATGATTTCACAGGTACTGTTAGATTCTACATCTCAACACATAAAGATTTAGGAACCTTAGGAAACCGAACCAGGCTGGCTCTCTAGGGCTCTAGTTGTGAGATTCAAGGCCCAAATTAAATAGTATGAGACACAGTATGACTTTTCTCCTAGAAGTTTAAGTGATTTAGTGTTGACAAGAAATCTAGGGGCTGCACTGCTTGGCGTGAGTCCTCAGGTTAACCTGGCCGGTTAATGGTGGATCCCTGCTTACCTGACCAAACTCTTGGGCAGTATGCTCCCAACTAGGATGGGTCTAAAGTCAGTCTTGAGAAAGGTCAGACTGGACAGGAAATGGCCGGAGTTGCCTAGGACAGTAGTTCCTAACTTAAGTGACATATTGTCATGTATCTACTGTACTACCTTCTTATCAAAGGATAATTCTAGTATGCAAATCTGTGCATAAACTGTGGCAGAACAGAAACCGATTTGGGATCACTGAGCTTCTCCCTCTCATTCTGAGAACTGGAAAGACAGCCTTCCCACCATCAGTTCAGAGCCTAACCCAGTGTGAGGCCCCTACTCTGGGCTGATCAGTGACAGCACAATTTATTTACAAAAATAACCACCTGGCCGTGCTTTGCTGTTGTCACTGTGCAGATGTCAACGAGTGTGCCCTTTGGAACCATGGCTGTACTCTTGGGTGTGAAAACATCCCAGGGTCGTATTATTGCACGTGCCCTGCAGGATTTGTTCTGCTCCCGGATGGGAAACGATGTCATGGTAAGTTGCAGCCACAAGTACTGATTGTATCATTTTCCAATCGTGTGTCGAAAATGGCTGTACTCTAAGCTGGTTGTTGGAAGTAAGAAGTGTGCGTTAGAATTACCCTGTTTTTTTTTTGTTTGTTTACTTGCTTTTGAAAATATGGATAACTGGGTTCCATCACAGACCTACTGAAAACTTCCATGTTTAGGAAGCATGTTCAGAGTCCACCCAAAACATGTACACTTCAGGGAAAAAATGTCTAGAAGCTAATGGATGCCACTTTGAGCACCTTTTGTAATTATAGAGGCCTAAGTTAACTTGTTTTAATCTCATGTTTCAACGAATTTAGTGCTAAAATATTTATACAAGTTTTTCTTAACCTGAAATGTATATACATTTTTAGTGGTGTGTATATTTTCCCTATTTCTGCATTCGTATTGCCTTATGTTTCATTGTTATTTCTACAAGATAAACATGTGAAAAACAGTCACAGTATGTTGTTATAGCAAAAAAATAGAGTCTAGTTCTCTCCTACCACTAAATATCCTGTTAGTTTTCAGGTATAACCACAATACTATTATCATACCTCAAAAGTTAAATTTTTAATTATATTAAATCTAGTCAGTCTCAAATTTTTCTTATTAAAAAGATTTTTAAATAGTTGACTAAGTATTCAGATAAGCTCTGTGTTGGCTTTATGCATCTTTTATTCTATAGATTCTCTTCTTTTTTCCACTGGGCAAATGTTTGTTGAACTAACTTTTTTTTTTCCTACAGAGTTTCTTAGTTTGTGGGTTTTGCTAGTCACACCTGTGTCGTGTTTTTGTCTTTTCTGAAAGCTTGTAGTTGTCTCTATAGACTTGGTCACAGTCAACTTTGACATTTTTTGGCAAGAATACTTCATAGATGTGTTTGTCCTCCGGAGAGATGGCTAATGTCTTGTGTATTTATCAAGCTCACTGTGTTCATTCCTGCACCGTAAAGCTTTCCAACAGTCATTTCCTACCTCTGTTATTTCACCAAATGTTTCGCATGGTAATAATCTAACACTATTATTTTTAAAGTATTAATTGGAGTTCTCTTTTAAAGAGAACTTTCTCTCATTAAGTACTTACTTTCTTAAAATACAATTCTCCCAGGCCAGATAAATGTTAAATTCTTTTCTTTATTTAGAGGCTTGCTTCCTTATACTATCCAGAAGTGGCCAGTGAATGTTTTTGATCAGGTATCTGGGTGATCTTGAGCATTCTGTGTTGCAGTTGGTCTCCTGACTGGCAGGCAGATTCTCCCCGTGGGCCACCAGAATCCCTTTCCAGCAGGCTCCTGACCCAGACAGTCTCTGACGTTCCCATTACCTGGTCTGACTGTTTCGCCAGTCGTCGCGTCCGTGTCACGATCTGGACCTGAAAGTCACAGTCTCTCGAGCAGCCCTGCTTCCTCTTAATGAGAGAACAGATCCTCAGCTGAGTCAGGCATTGTTTCCAGCCTCTGGGGGCACTGGCGTTAGCATATACTTAATAAAATTCAGGATTGTATCTCCAGGCACCACCTGATAGCTGTCTTATTGCATGATCTGGCATGGACAAGTACAACTGAATGTTTAAAGTCATGTTTATTATTTAGTCTCACTTCCAAGATGATGGAGAATAGGTCAGTCTAGGTATTATCAGTGCTTATGAAAGAAATCAAGCACAACGAAATGAATGAATGAATGACAGCAGATTTCTTGGAAATAACTCGCCACCTTCGTCCCTTTCTGTGAACCTTGGCCCTCTCCTCGTACCACGGTAAATGGAACGTGCAGAGTATGAGTGTGTTACAGGTGCACTGTGTGCCAAGCATGACACACACAGTCTCTCTTGGTTTTCAAAATCTCTAGAACTGTTACGTCGCATATTTTACATTTGCATCTTTCATGTACTTGGAGTTTTGATGGATAGTATAGGTGGGGATTTAATTTTTTTCCTGAAATTATCCTTTGGTTATTTCCAGAGCACTCCTGTGCTCGCCTGTTCATGGTAACACCTTCCATGTGTATTCTTGTGCGTGGCTGAGTTTTTCTGATCTGGACTTTCTCTCCTGTTGCGTTATCTTCTGAGTACTCCTGCTTCCATTCCCCACTGCACTGCTGATCTCACATTGTCATAACATTGTGAGAAGTTACAATATGTCAGACATGTTAACATTTATTAATGACGTCCCATTCCTCCTCTTACATCTAACCACAAATACAGAATGTCCTTAGTTTTTAAAAAAATATACGTGTTTGGTTCTACAGATGAACTTAATGATCATTTACCTAAGTTCCATTGAGAGTACTTTGGGATTTTGATGGCCAACAAATAAAAATTTTATTTGAAACAAAGGAAATGCAGAAAAAATTAGAGACATTTTCAAAATCAAGGGTCTTTAACATTTTTAGATTTGAGCTTCTCTTTGCTTTTTTATCTCAGTTACCATAGCTTTTTATAAATACTTGATCTTTAATTAACCTCCTCTTTTCAACTTTTTTCAGCAGAAGCTTGTGGGGTGTTTGCACCATCCTGATTAACACGAGTCTTAACTTTGTCCCTTACTGATCAGAATTGGTTTCCTGTCCGAGCAATGTGAGCAAATGCAGCCATGGCTGTGTCCTGACGCCAGACGGCCCCCTGTGCTTCTGTCCTGAGGGCTCCACGCTTCAGACAGATGGAAAGACGTGTAGCGGTCAGTTTATTTTGCCTTTGGTTGGTTTGAAAATGTTCGTTTTCTGAGTGACACCTAAATGTTTTTCTTATTGTCGAAGGAGAGTAGTCTCTAGTATTGCTCGTTAAAAGATAACATATTCCATAGATGAACATGCAGGTTTGAACTGCGTTTCTGTTTTAAGAAAGCCTGGGGAAGTGGTTTTCAGCGAGGGCTTTCAAGTTAGCCAGCCTCGAAGTAGCAGTACAGTTACCAGGAGCGCGGTGTGGGCTGTTTCCTCGTCTGCAGAGGCCTGGCCCGTTCTCCCGGAATGAACCAGGCGGCAGGTGCAGAGCCCCTAGCCTGTTGCTTCTACCCCTTAAATACCTACTTTCTCTACATGGAGACTTGAGCTGGATCTAACTCAAAATTAGCAGAAGAATTTTGGGTAGCTTTTTGATTTTCTAATTTTAAAAAAGCAAAAAAGAAGGGGGAGGGCTTATTTTATTTTATGGGATGAAGTGTTGCCCAAATGTAGAATTGAAATAAAGCCCAATTAAGATCTTTCAAAAGGAAAATAAACAAAGAAGTCAAGAGACAGTTAAATGTGAGAGAGAAAAACAATGTCGCTCACAAGGACGAGTTAGAAAGGACGAGTTAGAACAGCTGCCAAACTCATCAGAATGTATTTCTCCAGCCACCTGCCAGGCACTTGTTCTTGAGTTCAGCGGACTGTCAAGAATTAACATCCAAGATTTTGGCTCCTAGGGAAGGGGGCACTGTGACATTTTGCTCTGATCTCTGAAAAATCAACTCGATTGCAGTAATAAGGCTGATCATAGGAAAAGCTTTAAATAAAGTCCAACAGGTAGTCGGCCCACTGTAACACTCGATTGCTACCTATCGAATGGCAGAACATCACTACGAGCATCTGCTTTTCCCAGGCTGTTCGTCACCTGATAACGGCGGCTGTAGCCAGCTCTGCACCCCGCTCAGCCCGGTGTCCTGGGAATGCGGCTGCTTTCCTGGGTATGACCTACAGCTGGACCAGAAGGGCTGTGCGGCTTCAGGTCAGTGCTGTGGTGGCCTGGAGATTTTTCCTGCCAAAATAATCACATGGAAAGATTTCATTCAGCATGGTGGCAAGTGGAATTGCTTTTGCTTCTTGGTAGAAAGTCTGATTTTTTAATTTTCACAAATGGGAAATAAACCCGGTGAACATGAAGAATATAATTACAACATCAATAAAAACCAGGTGTTTTTTCACTCGGGAGGCAGAGACAGGAGGATTGCTGAGTTTGCGGCGGCTTGCCTGGGCACCATAGTGAGCTCAGGGCCAGCCTAAACTGCAAAGCGAGACCCTGTCTCCAAAAAGCAAAAAAAAAAAAAAAAAAAAAAAAAAAAAAACGGG
>PVIC010045847.1:0-14464 GCA_004025085.1 Thryonomys swinderianus
GCAGCTTGCGGATCAGCAGCTCGGTGGACTTCTGGTAGCGGCGGATCTCGCGCAGCGCCACCGTGCCCGGCCGGTAGCGGTGCGGCTTCTTCACGCCGCCCGTGGCCGGCGCGCTCTTGCGGGCCGCCTTGGTGGCCAGCTGCTTGCGCGGGGCCTTGCCGCCGGTCGACTTGCGGGCGGTCTGCTTGGTGCGGGCCATAACTCGCTAGTTTCGGCCAAGATGCGCTAGGGAGTCTTATTTATAGACATAGCCTCGTCTTGATTGGACCAGAAAGGAAGAATTTCTAGAGTTCTGATCTCATTGGCTAGAACTCCATCCTATTTACTGAGGCAGAATACTGTCATGCTAACCTTTCTTTTATTCCCTTCTCCCTTTTCTGATTTACCCTTCAAGGTCTTTCCTTTAAGTTGATGTACATTTTATAAATGGAAGTTTTAAACTGCTTGGCATATATTGTATCTTAACAGCTTTCTTCTGAAAACTAGTGTGTCCTTCTGTGAACTACAGTAATTCAACTTGTTTCGAGTCACCTGTTACTGCAACACTTCTTCCATAACAAACATTTAGCATCTGACCCTGTGCCCAGCACCTTAAACGTATTACCTGGCCACTGAAGTGTAACAAAACATTATGTAATGAAATGATTAAAAAATTAAATTTACCATTACCTGATACCTGGCCTGTGCCAAAGCCCTGTTCTATCTGCAAGGAACTGACCAATTTGGTATTAAGGCCTCCCTCAAAACCTCCTTTCACCTTGCCTCACCCCACTGGGACATCCTTCCCAACCCTTCATCAAAGGCCAGCTAGGATCTGCATATGAAACTCTTCTACGTCAAAGAAAGAGGAGACCAGAGATATTAATTTCTCCTTTACAATGAGGAATGACTTCTAGCCAAATCCTTATCAGCCATAGGATGAGTTGAAATAAGGTTCAAAAATTTTTCATCAATTACTGAGTAGTTCATATTTTATTCAGTAAAGATAAGATGTTTTCTATTGCTTAAATGTTTAATATTTTCTATATTTTCCACAAAGACAATAAAGATCCATTGCCTTTCATTTTGCCATATGCTCTGAAGTATTTTTCAGGCAAGTGCTACTTTGTATAAAACTTTATTGCATGCTTGTTTTATTGAAAAAGCATTACATACAGACCTTATGAAAACAAACCTAAGAGCAAAGCAGCCCCAAGCAGGTCCAAGATCCTTGAAGCTAACCCTGTTGGTATATGAATCTTTTTCCTACTAACATCAAAGTAAAAGTTATCTTCATGAGGTTTCCTGAACAACAGAAAAAATTGTTAGTTTAATTAACATCTTCAAGAATCTCTTATGTGCAGATGCAAACCCCTCGGAGCCCAAAAATGACGAAAGTGTGACTGATATGAACAAATGTTATCCCTTCCTGTGGTGGTTTTGTAGTGATGCCCACAAGTGGAGAGCACTGTTCAGTGTGTGAACATCGTATCACTGAATGCCAGGTTTGTGAAGTAGCTGTAACTTGCCTCACATATTAACAGATAGGAAAACAGACATAAATTATGGTTTGTCCTGGATAAATAAAATGCTTCATAATATTCTAAAGCAAAAGAATGAATTTATAATGAAGAATTCCTATTTCATTATTGTGCTAACTTACACATTAATCTTGATCATAAGTAAGTGTAGTTTAGAGTAAACAAAACAAAACAAATCATAGCACTGTTTCCATGGGTTCACTTAGAGTTTGAGATATTGACAAGGCATGTTGGAGCATATCCCTGAGAATAAGAGGAAACTGAGGATAAATATAGAGTACAAGAGTCATAGGATTTTACTTTTATAATATAAATGATAAGAAAATTCCTATGCCAGGCGTGGTAGCACACACCTGTAATCCCAGCATTTGAGAGGCAGAGGCAGGAGGATTGCTCTGAATTTGAGGTTTGCCTGGGCTACATAGTGAGCTCAGGGCCAGCCTGAACTACAAAGCGAGACCCTGTCTCAAAAAAAAATAAAAAACTCTACTCAGAAAACAGGAATGTCTATTTAAATATTTACTGAGGCAGCAATTTAAGTAAGAGTATACACTAAAGTAGTAAACTTTCAGTGGCTAAAGATCACATCAAAATACAAAATCTTGCTGGGGATTTAGCTCAAGTGATACTGTGCCTTACCTTAGAAGCACAAGGCCCCAAGTTTGATCCCTGCTATCAAAAAGAGAGAGAGAGACAGTGCCGGGCCTGGTGGCTCATGCCTATAATCCCAGCACTCAGGAGGCAGAGACAAGAGGATTGCTGAGTTCGAGGCTTGCCTGGGCTCCATAGTGAGCTCAGGGCCAGCCTGAACTACAAAGTGAGACCCTGTCTCAAAAAAAAAAAAAAAAAGAGAGAGAGAAACAGAGAGAGAAAGAGACAAAGAACACAAAATCTTCTGATGCACACTTTAATAAGAGTTTTCTTCCCATGTTGGACTCTGAAAGTTTTCAATCTACTCTCTGTCAGGAGTAGGACTGTGATGCAGAAGAACTTCTGTTTTCTGCAGCTTTGGGAGGGAGGAACTAGTTCTTCTAAAAATTCTGAAGTTACTTTCATGAGAAATTATGAGTCTACACTTTGAATTTTATTAGTTGTGAAGAGGCAGTAGTAGGGAACTGGGGTGAGTGAACAGGTATAAAAAGCCTCAATTTTTTTCCTTTAGTTTTTTTGAGACAGGGTCTCACTTTGTAGTTCAGGCTGGCCCTGAGCTCACTATGTAGCCCAGGCAATCCTCCTGCCTCTGCCTCCCGAGTGCTGGGATTACAGGTGTGAGCCACCCAGCCCGGCTGCTCTAGCCATTCATGTGGATTATTATGGGCGACATGTTATAGATATGTTAAAAACTTTATATTTTAAGGACTGCTTTTATATGCATTGTGGACATAAATGTTTTCTTCAACTTTCATAGGTTCTTAGAACTGATCCTATGACCAAAGATAGATCCATAAGAGTAAAGCAAAGCCAGACATGGTGGTGCATACCTTTAATCCCAGCATTTAAGAGGCTGAGGCAAGAGGATTCCCCATGAGTTTGAGGCCAGCCTGGCTACATAGTAAGGCTCTGTCTCAAAAAACAAAAACAAACAAACAAAAACAACAGCAAAAGGAAAGAAAAACAAAAGTTTTAAATATGTGCATTTTAATATGTGCATACATATTGTCTTAGTTACTTTTCTATGGCTAAGAGAAAAATATCTGACCCCCAAAATTAAAGAAGGAAAAGTTTATTTATCTCACGAGTTGTACAGGTTTTAGTTCACTGTTGGCTGGCTCTGGAGCAGGGTGGCATGGAAGAGAGGCATCACAGAGGAGAAACATTCCACGGTAGGCAGAAGGGAAGAAGAGAGCAAAGCAGCAAGGAAGCAAACAGCAAGTGGCAATAACAGCCATCTTTCTGTAACTTCCATTCTGACCAGGATACACACCCTTAAAGTGCATCACACTCATACCCAGGGTGGGCCTTCCCACTGTCCACATTGAAATCCACGTCAAAACACTTAGTGGAGTCATTTAGTAATCACACACCCTGAACCCAGTGCCACACACTCTAGACCCAAGCCACCTCTATAAAAGCCCCACCTAATGACCACATGAGGATTTGATAGCCAGAAAAACATAACACATAAAAAGTGCCCCAGGGCCAGGGATTTAGGTCAGTCATTCCAGCATCTGCCTCACAAGCACAAGATCCCAAATTCAACCCCCAGTACCACACATGACAGTGCTGGGCATAGTGGCTCACACCTGTAATCCCAGAACTCAGGAGGCAGAGGCACAAGGATTGCTGAGTTCAAGGCTGGCCTGGGCTACATAGTGAGCTCAGGACCAGCCTGAACTACGTAGTGAGATCCTGTTTCAAAGAAAAAAAATAAAAAGAAGAAGCACCCCAAAGATGAGTACCTCAAAGAAGTGGTTAGAAGTTGGGGAAGGGTCTGTGTACCTAACTTAGTAGGAGAAAGGGAGAAAATTTTTAAAGCCTTAGTTTTAGAAAAATAAATAGCTTTTAGATGAAAAGAGATTTAATAGTACTGTGATAAACAGTTTTATATGATACCAGCTTGTCTTCTCCAAAAAAGAGAAATTTGGGGTTGTCAAAGATATAACAACTGAGTTAAAATGTTGAGTTCTTTTGGGAATCTCTGCTTTTAGACAGGTAACATTTCCGGAACCCAAATGCGTATGGTTCAAAATGTTTCCTATGCCCAAAATGGCATCTTTTGGGGCAGCATATTATGATCCCTTCCAAAAGGGACATGCACAGACACTAGCTCTGATCCCACAGAGGGTCCTGTCCTCCTAATACTAAAAAGCAGCACTTCTGTCCGTGTGTCTTCCGGTAGTTTTCATCATGTTGCAGTTTGGCTACTTACCAATGTTTAAAAATAGACGTAGGAATACAGGCACAGAAAGAGATGAGATCTATTGTGAATTCTCACTGAAAAAAAATGACAACTTTACGTAAGGCCAGTGGTGAGCCCCTTCGCTGTTTGTTCTCCCCGCCCCCCCCCCAGCACTGGGGATTGAACTTGTGACCTTATGCTTATAGTGCAGGCACTGGAACCACTGAACTAAATCCCCACCCCTTGCTTTTGCTTTTTTTTTATTTTTCGAGTTTTCAGTTCTAAATACTTAATAATCACCAAATCGATCTACATGTCTGGAGCCTACAAGTGCAGATTATAAATATCTGGGGTTCATCAGCATTTACAAAGCACCTAGTGCCAACAGAAAAATTAAATGAGATCCTAAGAATTTCAGGAAAAAAGTATTTCTCATGCGGAAACCAGAACATTTCCCCATAGCTTCTCCCACGGAGAACCCTAGTAAAGCAACGAACATCCTGACAGTGAGAACCCGTCACCTTCACCGGGGAGCGTGTGATAGTGCCTTTTGGGATAGGAGGCGTTCTTTTGCAAAACCCAAAGCAGCAAACTTTGCTAGCGAAGGAGAGGTGCAAGACGGTTTGAGTACTGAATCCTGGCTGAAAATAGGACCGATTTTTAGAGAACCTGTAGAAATGTCCTACCTCTGAGCGTATGTTCTCTGTACACTGTACTGTGCAGCCAACAGCTGCACAGAGCATGCTACGAGATTCACTGACCTCCACAAGACAGCCTAGCAGTATTGAGATCTGACATGGAGTTGAAACATTGTGCTTATCGCACTAACAAAATAGTGACTGGATCCAAAAAGTAGTGAGCTTCTCCCTCCTCAGACCTTCCACATGTCGCCCAAGAATGACTGCTTTTGCTGCAATTTCTGCAGCCACGTTTGGAATTCTCTGGTCTATCAGTCTGCGCGGGGGCGTGCGCTCCTGCCCATCTCTGATCTATTTGCCTTGGCCCCAGTTTTTTCCCACCAAATTCTTTCCTTTTAGATTACATTTAGTGCCTGCCGGAGCTCAAACGAGAAACAAAGGGACAAACACTGCAGAATTTGTAAGCTGTGCTGGGATCTGAATTCTCCCAGAAACCAAGGAAAATCAGCTATTGCAAAACAAAGAGAAAGGACGCTGAGGCGGAAGAAGAAAACAAGAGAAAAGCCAGATCCAGAGGCAAAGGAAGGTCCAGTCGAGACCGAAACAAAAGAAACGAGATCCGGCGAGGGGGCGGGCCTGTCAGGCCGCTTCCCTCCCGCGCCCTTTCAGTTTTCAATCCGGTCCGATACTGGTGCATATTAGGAGCGAGTCGGGTTGCGCAGAGTCAGAGCTCGCTTTTTCCTTTCTTAGCAGCTATGTCAGGTAGAGGCAAGGGTGGAAAAGGTCTAGGTAAGGGTGGCGCCAAGCGCCACCGCAAAGTTCTGCGAGATAACATCCAGGGCATTACGAAGCCTGCCATCCGGCGTCTCGCTCGCCGCGGCGGTGTCAAGCGGATCTCCGGTCTCATTTACGAGGAGACTCGCGGCGTTCTGAAGGTCTTTCTGGAAAATGTGATCCGTGACGCTGTCACCTACACCGAACACGCCAAGCGCAAGACCGTCACCGCCATGGACGTGGTCTACGCCCTCAAGCGCCAAGGCCGCACCCTGTATGGCTTCGGCGGCTAAGTCCCTGCCTTCCTCTCACCCCAACGGCCCTTTTTAGGGCCAACCACGCAACCACGAGAAGAGCTGGCCTTTGCGATGTGTTTTGTACCGGGCTGGGAGGGGTTATAATTGAAGGTCGGACAAATATGGAGAGTGGTTTAAAGAGCTCACTTTTTTGAGCTAATTTGTCTTGTCTACTCAATTTTTTTGCTTTTAAAATAGATTTACAAGGCCGTGCGCGGTGGTACATGCCTGTGATCCCAGCAGCGCTCCGAGGCTTAGGCAGGGGCGCCGGGAGTCCGAGGCTACCCCCGGCAGCACAGTTAAGGCCAACCTGAGGTGTGACTCGAGACGCAGGCCGTGTACCGGGGCAGTCTTGACGCTGCTGGGTTTTACAGGTCTAGACGCACTGTCAAGACTGCTGCACTGGGGAAGCGCAAAGCCTGCCCTCCAGACTTGCCGGTCCTACCACCTGACCCAAGTGGCGACGTTTTGCTTTGCCCAGCCCGATTCTCCACCCCTAAAACAGCAAGGGGGGCGGTCCTTACGGACTTGTTAGTAGCGAATACTGGTATGTACTTGCTAGTAAAATCAAGACCAGTGGACTAAACAGATAAGCTTACTGCTAAGTTTTCAGGTGATTCTGGCCATTTAGCTGACAAGTCTGAAAACTCACTAGCTTCTCAACTTTCGATAAAAAGGCCTCAAAATTTAGTCGACCCGAGATAATCCGCTTTCAGTGGTGCTACAAGGATACAAGTCATTTAATGTAATCCTGTACAAGCTGAACAAACATAACTTTGAAAGCACTTGAGTAATAGAGGCATACGACCTTTTCCTGTTTCGGCTTGTAGTAGCTTAGTAAAATGACAGCTAATAACATGGCTCCCGTTAATGCAGAAAGTACAGTTTAATACTGACCAGGAAAAAGTATCAGGCAAAGGATACAGCAAGTCAACACTTCATTTCTCCTAAACTGGAGCCTGGAGAGTGAGTCCACAGAAACACCAGAGGGTGGAGTTTCAAACATAGTGCTTCAACACGTGCTGCCAGCCAGGAAAAGATGCGAGATGCTTTCCAAGAGCTCATCACCAGAACAGGAAAAAAAAAAAAAAAAAAAAAAAAAAAAAAAGAATAGTTAACATTTAAAAAAGTGCAAGCTGTGGTCAAAAGAATAATGTTTAAATTTTGAAAATATTACAGTAAGACTTGCCTATGACTCCCCTGGCTTGGAACACACATCCCATTGTGTGCTGTTCTGAAGAAGAACTCAAAGTCCTTTCAAGTCTTTAATTTGCTGTCACGGCTGCCTCCATGTCCTGAGTTGATTTGAAACACCTAACTTTCATGGTGATTTGTGCCTTTGGGGAAAAGACAGAACTCGCCATGTGCCAGACCCCATGAGTGAGGTGTCTGAGCACACACTGTAATGTTTTTTATGAGCCTACTTTTCCATTTGGTGGCACGTGTTTAATCGCACCTTGAAAAGACACTTATTAATATGGTAGGATATGAAGGAATGCAATTTTTGCATTAATGAACGCCTTTCTCAACCATTTCAAACAAGAACATAATGCTGTATTTAACCTCTTACCATGGAGAACATAATCTATTTTATCTCCTTAGTTTGCTAGCAAAAGTAATTTCTTTCCTGTTTGTCCTCCCTGATAGCTTTCCCTGAGCCAGCTGCTCTCTTCTGGAGTGTGCATTCAAGACTTTCACCAAACAGATACATACCAAAGGGACTAGTTGCGTTACTGAGGCCATAGAGGCATTTGGGCAGCGGCACTGACAAATCTTACTTCACTGTGGACCACTTTGAAGTCCCGCTTTTCCTTGTCAGATGCTCCTGAGTCAACTTTCCCACTGCAATATTTCATTTGAATCTATAGCTATTGTACTGTCTATTCTAGCTACTGTAGTACATGTTATTTCTGTACTTGGGTCCAAAGAACTTGAACTTGCTGTCTCTCTCTGTTACTAGGAATTGAACCAGAAGCCATGAGATCAGCTACATTCTGAGCATCTTTTTTATTTGTTAGGGATGATCCTATTACATTGCTCAAGCTGGGCTTGAATTTGGGAATCCTCCTGTATCAGCCTCTAAGATGGCTGGGATTATAGGCAAACTCGGGTTTATGCAGAATGTTACCTGGCTCCGAGGGCGGCTCCGCCCCTGGCGACCTCAGTCCAAGGTTGGGGCTCTGTGAAGGAGACCCCTCCCCCAGGCACCCAGGCAGGAAATCCAGTCGTCTCTGATTACTTTTTGCCTCAACAAGTCCTTTGTGCCCTTCCGCCCATCCGAGTCCAGGCAGGTGTCCATGCGCAGCAGACCGCAGTCTCCTCCTGCGCGGCGCTGCCCTGGTTTTCTGCGTCTCTCCTCAGCACTTCTCATCTGCAGTGACTCTGAGGCCTGAGCCTTGGCTTTCTGCCTCTGGTGTGGAGGGCGCTCCTTTCTGGTTCCTTTGGCATCCTCCCATGGTTTAGTGTTCTTCCCTATTGTAGTTCAGGTTGGCTTCACATTCACAGCAGCCCTCCTGCCTCAGCCTCTCAATTTCTGGGACTACTCTAGGGAGTGCACCAGCACACCTGGCCCTCCTGTTACCTTTTATCTTTATTTCCTGATTTTTTCCCACCATCATTTAAAAATATCTTTCTGTGCTTCTGTTTCTGTATGTGATTGTTAAATACCTTAACGTCATCTGTATAAGTAGTTTGTTTTCTTCAGTCTTTGTACAATTATTGAATATCTTAATGTCATTTATATAAACGGTATTGTTTTCAAGCTCATTCAGTTGATTGCCTTATTTTCTTCTGAACTATGTTTCTGTTTTGCTTTGTTGAGAAGTCTCACTTTGTATTTCAGGCTGGCCCTGAATTCACTATGTAGCCCAGGCAAGCCTCAAACTCAGCAATCCTCCTGCCTCTGCCTCCTGAGTGCTGGGATTACAAGCGTGAGCCACCACGCCCGGCACTGTGGGATGTGGTATTGATTGCTGGTGGGCGTGAGTCTCCACACCTAGCATTGTATGTGGTTTCCGGGGATCAAACTCAGGACCTTGCGCTTGCGAGGCAGGCGCCGGAACCATCGAGCTAACACTCCGGCCCCTGCTTATGTTGTTTTTAAAGGTCCTGTTTCCCTAATATTCTCCCCACCACCCTGAAATTCCTACGTTAATACTTCCTAGGAAATGTGATAGTATTAAGAGGTGGGGGCATCAAGGAGTGATTATTCCTTGCAAGCAATGCCCTCATGAATAGGTTAGTGACCTTACCAAAGAGGCCTGAGGAAGCTGTCTGTCCCTTCTCCCTTGTTCTCCTCCGGAGAAAAAACTATTCCATTCCTAGTTTAATATTTAAAAACCTTTGGGCGGGGGATATAGCTCAAGTGATACCTGCCTACCTGGGAAGCACAAGTGCCCGAGTTCAATACCTGCTATCACAAAAAAAAAGAGAGAGAGAGAATATTTAAGACCTTAAGTAAGCTGGTGTCAAAGTCCCCACCACTACAAACCCATTTCTCATTACTGACTGTGGCCAACCTTCTGAACTGGTCATTGTTCGCAATTCTTTTATTTCTCCAGTTCTCCTGCCTGATTAGACAGCTTTCCCAGGTGTTCCAACCAGAAAAGCTCCAGAATTATTCTTTAAATCTACATCCATCTTTACCAGCTACCACATCACACCTTCAATTAGTGCATGTTTTCCCTCATAAAGCACAAAGATCAGGTTCTCATTTCTTCAAATTTAGAACCTACCTGTGGATGCTGAGATTTCTACTGAATAAGACATAGCATATTTTAATCTGAGTGGTAAATTTCATTTGGCTTTGGGTTTTCTCTATTGCAGGTTTATAGTTACTGGTTAAAACTCATCAGCAAAAGACTGAAACAAGGGGCCGGGGATTTAGCTCAATGGTTCTGGCGTCTGCCTTGCAAGTGCAAGGTCCCAAATTCAATTCCTGGTATCACATACCACAATGCCGGTGTAGTCACTCACACCCACCAGTAATCAGTACCACACACCACAGTGCCTGGTTTGGTGGTTCACGCCTGTAATCCCAGCACTCAGGAGGCAGAGACAGGAAGATTGCCGTGAGTTCAAGGCTTGCCTGGGCTACATAGTGAGCTCAAGGGCCAGCCTGAAGTACAAAGCCAGACACTGTCTCCAAAAAAAAGAAAAAAAAAGATGAAAACAATCATCTTCTTTTCATGAAACAGAATAGAACTGAAAATATCACAGTGTATCCCAAACAAAAAATATGTATCATTTTGTGTAACTTGTTTCACTGTTTGATGTCTGAATAGGCACAAAAAAGACATTGCAATGGATATTTGGAGCCGACAGAAATCAGAGTTACTGCTGTGTCTAAACTACAATAAGATACACTATATCTCGCTGAGAACTCCACATACAATTTTCTTGAAACAATGAATCTAATTCAAAAAGAAAAGCCAAACATAAGACCCAGGTTTAAATTCCACCTCCACCATCTTTTGGCTCTAGGATTCACATTTTCCTGCTTCAGGTTTAGTTTCTTCTATTCAGCTGGAGGAACCAACCCTCTGCCCTCAGTTACTCTGAATCCAGATGAGGCTGTGGGCAAAAGGTGAACTCTAAGCCACTTAGGAACCTCGGTGTCCTTATACCTGACCACACAGTGTAGATGCTGGTCACATACTTCAAGCTATTCACCAGTTATTCTGCATCATTTTTTAAAGACACGATTGTAATTTGAACTTACATCAAATAATACTGATGTCATTAGTAGTCATTTCAATGTTAATGATGTCATTAGTACTAATTTATTATAAGCAAGGGTCTGATCACATCATTTTATATTAAATGTAATGATTTTTCATCCCCACGGGGATCCAGTGCAACTGTCATTCTGTTTTCTGATGAGGAAACTGCGATCCAAATCTTTTCTCTTTGGAGCCTTTTTCTGGTTCAAGGTCAGGAGCCTGGCGCTACCCCCTCTGCACACAAGGGGCCTTAAATCCCAGTTCATTGCAGTGAAGCCCTCAAGCTTCCGTTTCCCATCCCTCTCTCCTCTGCAATCCATCCTTCCCTCTTCTGCTTTTCTTTACTTAGATAAATTCAGCTTGCTGACCACCTTACCAGACCAACTGAATCCATTTCCACAATAAGCACTTCTTGGGCACCTGTGGTGTGCCTGGCAGCCCTTGGATGCTGATGCCACAGAGATGAACAAAGACAAATCATCATCATCCTGTGACACATTAGCAGCCTAATGCTGAGGTTAGGGAACGGGAAGGGATCTCAGGATGGAAGGGAGCAGAGGCAAGGAGGAGGACTCAGGAGATGGGCCAAAGAGCAGAAAGGGAGGGGAGGCTTCTGGGGCTAAATCTTGCAGATGTTCTCATGTTCAGAAGACAATATATATAGAAGCAGAAGTGAGTCGGAACTGCCTACTATCAACGCTGAAGGCCTGCTCACTAAGCTGTTAGAATGATTGGTTATAGAGCTCAGGATCTGTTCCTAGTAGATACTAACTTGGGAGCACTTAGCAGGCAGAAATATGGAAAGCAGGTGGTCAATGATCTTGAGTTGTATGGAGAAAAAGATAGCCAGAGCCAGCAGAGGGAAACCAAGAATACTGACAGAAGGGGAAGAGGAAGCAATGAGAATTAAGTCATGTCAATAAAAATTCTCAATGTTGAATGTGATCATGATATGAATATAAAATGTACTAATAAAGATGCAAAAAAATAATAATACTGACAGAGAGAAGGCCATGAAAAGGCTAAGACGGGTGCCAGAGAGGGAAAAGGATGGCCATGAGAAATAGTCCACCCACCCAAAGGACAAGCCCCCTTCCAAAGATGCAAAGATGCTATCAGTAGGGCTGTATTTTACCACATTGTTTCCTCTGCACCCACACACAAACACACCTCTCCCTGCTTCTTCACCAAAGGCAGAATTAAACTGAAATGTTTTTCATTTATTAAAAACCTTATTTTTTTTCCAGAGACCCAAAGAATCTATATTCTAATATTTCCGTACTCCCAGAGGTTCAGTGGAGCACAATATGAAAACCTTCCCTGAGCATTTGTCAGGGTCCTAGTCATCCACCTATGGCTCTGGATGCAGGAGGATTCGGCCTTTTCCTGAAAGGGTCTAGTAGACAGGAGTGAACTACAGAAGCCTGAGGGTTACATACCACGCTCTGGAGTTCATGCACACAGATGAGATAATGTTCAGGTGATTGCACACGGGACTGTCTCTTTCTCCTAGAGACTCAGATCCTTCATAAGATCCCCATTCAGCAACAATGCAATAGAATTACCCAAGCACACAGAAAGACGTGTCTTCCTGGGCCGGGGACTGGCACTAATGATTAGAAGGTGAAGTTAATAGTCTTTTAAGCACAGTTTCTCTTCTGGGTCAGTGGGTTTTTCATTACTGTGCCATCTTCCTTAGTTTAGGGGCCGATGCTTAAAGGTTCCATTCCCAGAGTCATTTCTGTTGACAAGTTACTAATCCATGTCAAAGAAGGTGAGAACTTTCCTTCTCTGTCCAGCCTGGGAGAGCAGGACCGCCCAGCCCTTGGATAACTGGTTCACACAGCCTGCAGCCAGGATGGAGGGCCACAGAGTATGGTCACATGACCCATGCCTTGTGACTGCTCTGAAAGGAGGAAGTGACCACAGGCGCTTGCGGCAGGGCTTACGTTGCTTTAAGGTGATCATGAGGTAAGGTCCTCAACTTGGACTTCTGTGATGCAGTCAGCAGGTCTTCATATGCTCTCTCCTTGGTGCCGAGCTCTTCATAAATTCGCTTTCTGGAAAGCTTGTTCTCTCCTGGTAGCATTTCCAGGAAAGTAATTCTTGACCAAAGCTCTTGTGACAGATGTTTGGTTTGTCTATCTTTTTTACCCTGACGCCTGCACTAAGGTTTGTCCTGTACATGGTTATGTTTTTCATATGAGCATTTAAACTCCCATGTTTCTAACTCCATCTGTGATTCTAAAGCCAAATTGTTTTGGGTGCTGCTTGAATTGATGCTGTGGAGTGGGTAAGTGTTGCCTGCATTCCAGAGACCAGCAACTGAATGCCTGCCAGACACAGGATTTTCACTAAAAACTCTACTTTCAAGGTAGACTTGCAGCAATCAAACTAGCCATATAGAAGTTAATTATTCAAAGTGTACTTACCTTTTCCTTCATTATTCTTTAACTCTCATCTGTTAGTAGAGAATGATCTAAATACAGAAAACTTGCAACGTCAAAGCATACACTTTAAATTATCAGATATTGATGGACTCACTTTATGCTCATCTCCCAAATAGGAAGAGGACTGAAATTCTGCCAAGTGCAGCCTTTACGGCGACAGGACACAAATGTCATCCTGTTCCTGACTAGATAGCCACAATGCTGAGGAATTTGCCAGGAGTCAGAGAAACTGCCTGGAGTTTAGAAGACTCAGATTGGGGAGTTAAAGCTCACCGTCTTCTGGCAGGCAGAGGACAGAGAGGACTCACGCCAACACCCCAAGCTTCCAGGGTCTGCTCTGCCATTGCAGCGTCTGAGATGCCAGGTGCCCACTCAGCTCCCCAGGTAGCATATAACCCTGTTTCATAGGCTAAGCAGGGACAAAGGGCCTAGGCAGAAACTACTGTGCGCCTGACACAAACGTGACAATCCGTGCAAAGAAGGACCATGCAATGAAGTACCGACCTACTTCACTTCTTTCTGAGGAGCCTTGAGACCAAATTAGTGTTACACATTAAGTGTATCCTGTTTCCTGTAGACGCACTTGGTCTACACATGCACATGGGCACTGGCATATGCTGGTTCTTTTACCTGTGGTATCTCAGTGATTGTAATGAGTTTTCAACACGTCACCTGTGTTGAAACAACAGTTCTGTCCTCTTCCAGTTGCAAATAGGAAGGTTAAGAAGTGGTGTCATCTGAGACCAATACCGCCATTTATGAGTCCTACTGGGACTGGAATCTGCAAATCGGACCACCACCTCCATGCCTGGGAGGCAGGGGAATCCTGAGACTGGTTGAGGATCTGGCACCATGCTCACCCGCTTTGTATTCTGTAACCAGAAACCTGAAATTAGGGGTAATTTAGTTTAGTGGCGCCGCCGCTTGTTTTGCCAGCTCCAAGTTTATTGGCCAGACACACACACGCCATTCTGCCGTTTCTGTGTGGAATCTCTCTCAAATAGGTCACAGAATACCAAGTCACAGCCTTCAGAGAAGAGCACCTTTCCGCCAAAATGACCCTCTGTGTTCCTGCGACGGGACCCTCCAAAATGCACTTAAGTCTACACATGCATATAGGCACTGGCATTGATAGAATGCGAACACCCTGCGGTGGACAGTGGCGAAGGACACCAGAAAGCCTATCCAGGTCACTACGACGTTTGCAGTGGACAAGTCCCGAGCAC
>PVIC010045848.1:0-14463 GCA_004025085.1 Thryonomys swinderianus
TGGCAATCCTCCTGCCTCAGGTTCCAGAGTGCTGGGATTACAGGTGTGTTTCACCATAGCCACATCCCATTCATTGTTCTGGTGAAGGGCAAGCTTGAAACTGCTGAATGTACTACTTTGACATAGTTTTACACTCCCGACACCAAGAGCAATTCTCCAACTCTGGACACCAATTGGGTGCCCTACTATACAATTCAACACTAAAAATACCAAGAATTATCATCAGAATCTACAGGGATATAGGTTAGTCCTATATATAGGATGGGGAAAATAAAAAAGTGTTATATCTTATACTTGATCTTAGCCAAAAGGCCGAGAAGCGATGTGTCATATCTTAAAACACAATGGGAGAAATAAAGATTACAAGTTGCTATCCCATCTATACTGAAATAGAGTAGATCTTTGACTTACAAACTCAATTTGTTTGAGAGCTGGTTGTAACTCACTTTGGTTCACTGAAAGCTCAGAGTCCCCTACATGGCCCATGAAGTCTCTCTCCTGTACACAAGCAGATCTTAGTATCCTTAGAGAGAATTGGCCCAGGTTTTCTCAAGTAACCCTATACAGGAAAGGATATTGGAATGTCCCTTTCAGAACTTTTTTTTTTTTTTGCTTTTTGAGACAGGGTCTCGCTTTGTAGTTCAGGCTGGCCCTCAACTCACTATGGTGCCCAGGCAAGCCGCCGCGAACTCAGCAATCCTCTTGTCTCTGCCCCCCGAGTGCTGGGATTACAGGCATGAGCCACCACGTCCGGCATTGTGGTATGTGGCGTTGATTGTTGGTGGGCGTGAGTCTCCATGCCCAGCATTATATGTGGTAACCGGGGATCGAACTCAGGACCTTGCACTTGCAAGGCAGGCGCCGGAACCACTGAGCTAACCCTCCGGCCCCCCTTTCAGAACTTTTAAAGGGTTAAATCTGAGACCATATGCAAACACAAGCAGCCAGTATTTGGGGTTGTAACTCAAGACTTTGTTCCTAAATTAAAACTAAAATGCTGATTGTAACACAAGTTGTTCATACGTTAGGCTGGTCATAATACCGTGGTCCACTGTACTTGTTTCTTTGGTGTTGGGAACCTGTACCCAATTTCTTGATTACAAACATTTGCTAACTCAGATGGGCAAGAGATAAGTAAGTTACACTGACAAAAAGAAGCAAAAAGCCAGTTTTTTAAAAAACAAAAACAAAAAACTAACCAACTACTATCCCCAGAAGCTACTATCCCCACAAACTCCTCCTTCCATGCTCTCTGGTAGAAGGGGTAGTGATCATATTTTCAGTTTAGTCCTTCAGGTAAGTTATCTGACTATAGCAAAGCAAGAATTCCTAGTGTGCAGATTAAAAGATCTCTAAGGAGCTGGAGATGTAATTCAGTAGTAGAGCACCTGTTTAGCATCCATAAGGGCCTAGGTTTGATCCCCAGCATGAAAAACACATGTGTGCATGCACGCGCGCACACACACACACACACACACACACACACCTATCTCAGACTGAATGTTTTATAAACAAGAAAGATATACTGAGAAAAAAAGGTGGGATTGTGATTGAATGACTCCCTACCGCTGTTCCCACCGTCACCTCTCACTCAATTCTGAGTAACTAAAACTATGGAAATAACTCATAAGATAGGATAACCAAGAATCACCTACAAAACTCACTTTCAAATTTTGCTTCTATCAAAGTCTGTTTAGTCTCATTGACTTTATAAATACAAAATTACAAAAACATCAATAAGTGGGCTAGAGATTTATCAATGTAGTTCCAGTGCCTGCCTAACAAGCACAAAGTCCTGAGTTCGATCCTCAATAACCACGTGCCACAATACTGGGCATGGTGACTCACGCCCACCGGCAATCAGTACCACATACCACAATGCCGGAGCTGGTGGCTCACACCTGTAATCCAGCCCTCAGGAGGCAGAGGCAGGAGGATTGCTGAGTTCGAGGCATGCCTGGGCTACATAGTGAACTCAGGGCCAGCCTGAACTACAAAGTGAGACTCTGTCTCAAAAACAAAACACCACAACATCTATCAGTGAAATACCATTTTGTTTTATACATCACAATAAAGTTAAAATTTTAACTTGGAAAATGGTTAGTTTTCAGAAAAGTCTGAAAACATATTTAACTGTGTATCCTCAACAGAAAAAGCAGAGGATAAAAATGTGGAGAATGTCTTACAAACCTGATAAATGTTTATGATCTTCCCCACCAGAAGGTAGCATAATTTTTCTCTCCTTGCCTTACCTTCACCTCACCCAAATTTTCCTTAAGTTTCCCAATCTGAGATGTAAGGTCTTGTTTTCCAGTTAGATACACTGAAAGAGGGGCTGTGAAAGCAAAGGAGGGGCTAGGCTTAATTTGGATTTTATTTTTCTGAGGGGGCATAATGTAATAGGAGGAACATAATCTCTGAAGTCAGACATACTAGGCTCCAACTGTTGCTCTACTACTTTTTATAATTCAATCTTGGGTAAATTATTTAGCATTATTTAGCAACATGCCTCTCTTCATGTGTAAAAGTGGAAATATTTAGAGCAATTACTCTTTAAAGTCATTGTAATGAATAAGTGTGTTAATAAAGAACTTAAAATTCTGTTTGACACACTAAGCACTCTCTATAACTATTATAATTTACCAAGGGCCTTCTGCATAATCTCAGTATTTTTAAAACATTGTTGGGCCGGAGAGTTAGCTCAGTGGTTCTGGCGCCTACCTCGAAAGCGCAAGGTCATGAGTTCAATCCCCGGTGACCACATACAATGCTGGGCGTGGAGACTCACGCCCACCAGCAATCAGTACCACATACCACAGTGCCAGGTGTGGTGGCTCACGCCTGTAATCCCAACACATGGGAGGCAGAGACAGGAGGATTGCTGAGTTCGAGGCTTGCCTGGGCTCCATAGTGAGCTCAGGGCCAGCCTGAACTACAAAGCGAGACCCTGTCTCAAAAAAAAAATTTGTTGTATTATCCACTCTGCCATTTTAAAAGTATCTTATGTTTGAATAGCTGGTAATTTAAATAAATGTGCGACTCTAAAATTTAAGTTGTGCTGCACAGCAGCAAATTAAAAACTGCCGCCTTCAACTTTGCCCATAAAATTACACTGAGCCTCTTTATCTTTACTCACAACTACCCCACAGCTGCTTCATCTAATCTAACATCTATCACTCCCTTAATAGTTATTTACACAGGTGGGACTATCTGATTGCTCACAGGGTAGGTAAAGCTGTTTTATCATATATGATATTCCATTCTCCTTCATAAGGAGAATATGCTGAAAAGTATTTCCAATATGTTTCTATTAGTTATAAAGTGGAAAGTATAAGTTATCTGATAGAAAGCAAGTACCAGAGTAAAATAAAATATCAGCATTTCACTAAAATGTCATTCTTGCTTATTTGTTGGTTCAGGCATCTAATTATTTTTTTAGTTAAAGTTATACACAATTTAAATCCAATATACAGAACTCAGATGACATGGAAAAAATCACTTGATAAAAAGTTAAAATCTATATAAGCTGTATATGTGGCATACAGACTAATACTACATACCCATAAAACTTGCCACAAGTGATCATAACTGACTCCCTCATTACAATTAAAATAAAATTAGATTTACAAAACTACTATTTTCCTCTACTTTCTGAATCAGCACACAGGTTTAACCAATGAACTTTTGCATGTATACACAAAATATCATTTTATTAATTTACAGATTCCTGTAATTTATGGTTCCTGTCTTTAAAGAATTAACATGAACAAATTAAAATACTTGAGTAGACATGAAGCAATTTCTCTCCTATAGTTACTAAAATCAAGCTAACATATAGTACCAGTTATCAATAATGAACAATTAGAAAAATTTGTGCACAATTTAATCAGTATTTTAGCTTGTTACTCCATTTGTGGGGTTTTGTTTGTTTGTTTTTTGAGACAGGGTCTCGCTTTGTAGTTCAGGCTGGCCCTCAGCTCATTATGTAGCCCAGGCAAACCTTGAGCTCAGAAATCCTCCTGTCTCTGCCTCCCAAATGCTGGGATTACAGGCGTGAGCCACTACGCCCAGCATTGTGTGCTGGCGGGCGTGAATCACCACACCGGTAATGTTGTGTCTGGTTACCAGGGATCGAACTCAGGAACTTGTGCTTGTTAGGCAGGCGCCAGAAGCACTGAGCTAAATCTCCAGTCCCTATCCATTTGTTTTGTTTTGTTTTTTCCTGCCCATTTGTCTTTAATTGATAGGGTATTTTACAAGTGTGTAGAGAAAGAAATTAACTTGTAAGAAATTTATAGTAATACGAGTCATTTCTCTCCACAGAAATAAAATTGCATGTTATGAAGGCAGATGATTATTATTCAATGGCTACTCATAAATTTTTGACAGTTCTGCATTCATTTCAGCATTCTTTAATTATAAGTGTCTGGCACCTCAACTGCAACCATTTCATTAATTAGTGAGTTAAATAAAATCTTAGATACATGTTCATTTTACATTTACATGAAAATCAATTATATTCAGTTTTTAAATTGATCCTGTAACAATAGTTAACAAGGACAGAGGGCTAAAACAAGAAGATAATACATATGATAGCTGCAACCAGTATTTGTATAATACAACTTTGGAAATGTGGTAAAGATAGGCAATTTAGAAAATCAATACTGTAACTGCATACACTTGGGGTCATTTATATGCTAATTATTTCACTATATTACAAAGTAGAAATAGTTTATAAATGTATTATTTCCATTCTCTCTTTCTATATATATATACATACACATACATATATTATGTATGTATATATACTATCACAAATGTCATATAGCATATACAGACATGCTTTATAAACATAAGATATAGATTTCAGTATATAAACATCCAAGTTATAGACAGCATATAAATAATAATTGTCCTAACATTTAAGTGAGTAATTATTTCTATCAGGAATAAGAATCTGGAGAATAACTATGAATCCTAAATGAATTACTATATTCAAATTCTCCCCTGGTTGTATGTTACAATGAGGGGCACAATTCATAATTTGGCATCAAGAGTTTAATTCTAGAAGCACACAGTTAAATATTCAACTCTTCATTTAGACATAGTGCAGAGACAGGACATAATGAAACATTTTTCTTGCTCACGTACCGGCCGATGATGCACTTCTGATGCCAGATGTCTGGACGTTTCTCCACAGACAGCAAAAAAAAAAAAGTTCTCCAGCAACACTGTTCCAGTTTCAATCTAAAGTGTACCCCAAAATTCTAAGGGATTCAGAAGTGGGATTTTTCAGAAGATAATTAGATCGTGGGGTACTATACTCATCAGAGGGTCAATCTATGAGTTCACAAAGAGGAAGTGGAAACTGACTGGACCAGGTTGCAGTGCCCGCTCCTCCCTCCTCTCTGCTTCTGGCAGAAGTGAGCACCCTTCCTGTGCCACGGCCTCTGCCACGACACTGTGCCTCTGAGCCAGATAACAACAGACAGAACCTTCAGATTCTATGAGCCAAATAAACTTTGTCTGAAGTTGTGGTGTCAGCCAACTGTCCCGGGGATGAGAAAAGAGACTGAAACAAATAGCAACTGGGTTTCCATTTAACTCAAATCTGACTATATTGCTCTTCAAGTATCACTAGAGTTCATAGGCTAACGGCTTGGCCCACAACAGTCCACCTTCTCACCTTTTCCTTCTGAGGTCAATCACAAGCTCTAGTTTGTGATCTAAGCTTCTGATCGGGCAGCTATAAATTAAGCTTACCACAACCCCCAGCCTGGGTTCAAACAATTTTCTGGAGGAGCTTATTTTTAACACATTTATTATAAAGGATATAGAAAAGCAGTTCAGCTGGAAGAGATGCACAGTGTAAAGCATGTGAGAAAAGGCACAGAATTTCCACATTCATTACATACACTCAGTACCACCCTCCAGGACACTTCATGTTCATCTATCTAGAAGCTCTGTCCCTCACAGATTTTAGAGACGCTTCAGTATGCAGACATGAATGATTATGTTACTGGCTGTGAGTAAACAACCTGCAGCCCCTTTTCACTCCCTGACAGTTGGTACATTTCTGTCAACTTCAAACAATGAACACAGATTCACAGAAGTGCTCCAATGCAACCAATACCCCCAGGCATGAGGCTATCTAGGAGGATCCCCCAATCATCTCATTGTCATACGAAAAAAAATTTTGAGAGTTCCAAGGGTTTAGAAGCTGTGTGTTGGGAATGAAGAACACAAATCAAATATTCCTTATTATATCCTAATATTACATATAGGTTAAAGACCTATTAGTAGCTTTCTCACAATCAACTCATAAAAATCTAATCTTTTCATAGCCAGAAAAGACCATGTTCCTTTAGTCTTCTCTCTCAGTCCCAAAACTGTTTTAAACACTGTTAATTTCAAATAATAGCAATCAAAATGCTTTTTAAAAATTGTCTTGGCAATGAGTTCCAGTCAATACTGTAACTTAATTTCAGATGCATATTTCAAATTTTAATTTTAATCCTACCTGGAGAATAATTTCCAAAGTGATATTTCCTGAAGTCAAAACCCAGACTTCATGTCTCTAGAGTAATCTTGCCATACAGTAGTTTTAACTTCACTAAGTCTATATCACCTTCCCAAAGTAGTCCTGGCTGGCCTGGACTTGTTGTAAATAGCAGGCTCAGTCAGACAGCTTTTTTAAAAATGTCAACACTCTTAACAATTCACACAGTGTACAAGGAAAGTATTGTCCTTCAAAATAAAAATGTGTTTCCTCTTGTGAAATAAAGTTTACTGTTTAGGAAAGTTTGCATAAGGAAATGGAATAGTTTCATATGCTCTAGAAAAAATATTGAGAGAGCATCTTATCTCACTTTTCCCTTCCTTTATCCCATTTCAAACATGACCTACAGAATAAATATTGTATGTATAATAGAAAAGTAACACATCATTAAAGGATGAACACTTGTAAAACCTAATAGTCATAAGAGACTGAAAGTCCCAAAACCTGCTCTTTACTTTTAATATCTGAAAACAATCACACAATTTTATGTTAAATATAAATTTTCCAAGCTCCCTAGTCTATTCCCCTCTAACATTTTAAACAAATATACTTGATATGAAAAATAGCATTTTATCCAAATATCAAATATTATGAGTATTTGAACAGCAAATACAAACAGTCCTAATCCAAATCACAGACTATGTTGTGAAATGTTAATGTATTTAAATTTCTTAATTATATATGGAATTAATTTAAATGCCACAATTTAAACAATTAGTTATTAATATTCCACCATATTAAATAACAAGAACACATAAACAGGTAATCTCCAATGCAGGAAATTTTCAAAGGTAAACTGCACACTGTGAGAAATCCAAGTTTGCCTTCTGGACTACAGAAGATTCACAGAAATGCTGAAAAACTTTCCTAAAGAAAATATTAAATAATGCTGTAATAAAAGACATAAAAAAGAAAATACACAGTGATATTTATCTCTTAATCAGGCCAAAATTAATAAATTTAATAGTCATGGTTTCATAATAGTGTTACAAATAATTTAAGGTAGTAAGTTACTGAAAATCCTGTTCTAGTCTTACACCAATTTTCAACATTATCATTATTTTAAATAAATTTAAATATCACAATATTAATATTTTGAAAGTAACTCAGCAAGTAAACTATTTCTTGATGCTGTCTACAGATAGATGAGGCATTGTTCTAGAACAAAATGTAGCCACTTGGAGTGCCCTATTCACCAGTCCTACCACAGCATACTCCATGAAAAGGTCAATGTATGTTCTGCACATCATGACTGTCTCAAACTGTGCCCCATATATACACCTGGATGAACTGGGAATGGGCATCTAATATTGTCTAGTGATTTGTAAGCAAATATGAGAAACATGATAGAGAAAGCACTGTCCTCACAACAGAAGTGATGGCATTTCATGCCATCTCATTCTCCCTTCTAAGGAACTCTGGATACACAAGACAAGAGCAAGAAGAAAAGCAGAAAAAGTTTAAAAAGTTACATTAGGTTACTCATGGAACACTAAGGTAAGGTCTGTGAACTGCTGAATGAAGGACAGTTAGATAACCCATGCTACAACTTTCAATGATTCAACAATGGCCCCACAGTTCTACTGCTCATAAGAGAAATGCCCAATCCTGTCTTGGGAAATGAATGTTATATATGAGACTTTATTGTGAAAATAGGCAGACTGTGAATATAAGAATGTATGAGTACCTGGGGCCGGAGATTTAGCTCAGTGGTTCCGGCGCCTGCCTCTCAAGCGCAAGATCCTGAGTTCAATCCCAGTAACCACATAGAATGCTGGGCATGGTGGCTCATGTCCACCAGCAATCAATACCACATACCACAGTGCTGGGCATGGTAGCTCACGCCTATAATCCCAGCACTCGGGAGACAGAGACAGGAGGATTGCTGAGTTCACAGCGGCTTGCCGGGACTACATAGTGAGCGCAGGGCCAGCCTGAACTACAAAGCGAGACCCTGTCTCAAAACAAAACAAAACAAAACAAAACAAAACAAAAAGAATGTATGAGTACCAATAAAGAATTCAATTTTAAAAAAAGAATGTGTGAGACAATAGTATACATCAAAAATGATGAAATTGCTAATTTTATAAATGTTTGTGGTTATATAAAAAAATGACTCTATTCTTGGAAAATATGCATTGAAGAATACAAATGTTTAAGGATTAGGTAATGTCGCTCAATGGTAGAACACTTGCCTGACGTGAACAAGGCCCTGAGTTCAATCCCCAGCATAGGAAAAAATGGTAAGTAAAAATGATGTAGAGGTTTACAGACATATGCAACTTAAGTGGTTCAGAAAAATATGGTTGGGGAGGGTTTAGAGGTAAAAGCATGCATGATTAAACAAATATAACTGGATGCTAACAATTGATAAGTCTGAGGGGTTTTAGTTATTTTTACTAATCCTACAACTTTTCAGTAAGTCTGAAATTATTTCAAAATGAAAGAATTTTTTAAAAGTGCTAAGCACATTTAAAAAAGAATGTTTCTGCATACAAACCTATGTTAAGAAAGGGAAGGAAGATTCAGTGTAGAGAACTGTGAACCAGAAGTAGCAGAGCAGACAATGGGTAGAAGAAAAAAGAAATGAAAGCCTGGGGAACACAAATTTTTTTGAATTTTCTAGAGAGGAGGGAGCTATAGATACGAGTTCTACAGAGCAATAGAACTTCAGATTATTCCTCTTGAGAATTCAACTGAGCCTTCACAGCACACGAACATGATAATCCAGAAAGCCCAAGAAAAAGCCAAGAAATGTTTACACCTTACAGTGTTTGGCAATCATACAGGGCTGAGAACAGTACCTGTTCTACCAGCCCAACCAAAAAAAAAAATTTTTTCATGATTCACAGCCACAGAAGTATAGTATACAGAAAAGTCTTTATTCAGGAGTGGAGAATTATTAGCCCTAGACTCAGATTTTGCCTAATACATCTTAAAAATAATTACTATAACTGTATTGAATATGTTTTAACATGTAGTAGATATAAAAGTTACATTTAAAAAACCCAAGTCAAACTCCTATTGATATAAACTACAGTATATAAAATACCCTGTATGAAATTAACAGCATATTTGATGTTGTAAAAGAAAAAGTTAGTGGCCTTAACACAGTGCAATAGAAACCTTGCAAAATGAAATGCACAAAGAGAATTTAAAATATAAACAGAGACTCATGAGCTGTGGAATGACTTCAATTGGCCTACTATACGTATATTTGAAATCCCTCAAAGAGTGGCATATGGAAAAAAATTTTGAGGAAATAAATTGCCTCAAATTTGTTGAAACTGAAAAACCCATTAGATGAAAAGATCAATGAACCCCAAGCACAAAGAAACATGAAAACAATTATACCTAGGTACGTTATAATGAAACACTAGTGATTTAAAAAGTTAAAAAGATTCAGAGAGAAACAGACATGAGTGAAATAAACTTTAGAATATGTTTCCCATCAGAAACAAGGCATATTAAAAAGCAGGGAACTAAATGACTTTTTTTTTTTTTTTGAGACAGGGTCTCGCTTTGTAGTTCAGGCTGGCTCTGAGCTCACTATGTAGCCTAGGCAAGCTTCAAGCTCAGTAATCCTCCTGTCTCTGCCTCCCGAGTGCTGGGATTACAGGCGTGAGCCACCATGCCCGGCCTAACTGACATTTTAAAAATACTTAAGGAAAAACTGACAACATAGAATTCTATATTCCAGCTTTGAAAATCAAAGAATAAAAAGAGTTTCAATATACAAGAACTGAGATTTTTACATGCCAGTTCACACTATAAGAAATATTTTTTTTAAAGGAAGTACTTTGGGCAGAGAAAAAACAATACTACATTGAAATATGAATCTGCATAAAGATATTGAAGTACAAAAAGTAACTAAATGGGTGAATATTAATGATTCTCATTTAAATTTCTTTAAAGATGACTGTTAAAATGAAAAGAATAATATTTTTAGGAACTAATAACCTATACAAAAGTATAATTTAGCCAGGCATGGTGGCTCACACCTGTAATCCCAGCCCTCAGGAGGCAGAGGCAGAAGGTTTGCTGAGTTCAAAACTAGCCTGGCCTACATAGTGAGCTCAGGGCCAGCCTGAACTACAAAGTGAGACCCTGTCTCAAACAAAAACAAAAGTATAATGTATATCAACCACAGCATAGTAATTAGAAAAGGAGAAATTAAAGAAAATTATTGGAAAGCTTGTACATTATACATGAAGTGGTATTGCACTTGAAAGTTGAGTTTCGATGTACATTATAAATCCTAAGGCAGTCAAAAAATTACTAGTTATTACTAATAAGTCAAAAAAGGAGATAATATGCAATTGTAAAAAATTTCAAATAAAAGAAGAACAAATAAAAGAAAACAAATAGCAAGATGAGATTTAAATCTCTCTTTGAAAATTTGAATGAGATTTGCAAAAATGGAAATTCTTCTCTTAGGGAAGAAGATTCATGACCTTTTCTCAGCCTTGCTGTTCAGTAATAAAATAAAAGGCTCCAAGACACTATATTTGCTTTTAATAAAATATACATAAAAGGTCAGATGTGTATTTTAAATATGTAGTAAATATATTTTAAATTTTAAAAATACCAACATAGTTTAAGCAGCAGAAGATTACCAACTTTCTTTTGCCCTCCACCTTAGGCAACCACTAGCCCAAATTCTGAATGTATGATTCTCCCTCCTCATGTTTTTTTTTGTTTTGTTTTTTTGTTTTTTTGTTTTTTCTTGAGACAGGGTCTTGCTTTGTAGTTCAAGCTGGCCCTGAGCTCACTATGTAGCCCAAGCAAGCCTCGAACTCAGCAATCCTCCTGCCTCTGCTTCCCGAGTGCTGGGATTACAGGCGTGAGCCATCATGCCCAGCTTCACTCCTCATGCTTTTATCAGATACATATGAAATCCTAAACAATAGTATTGGTTAGTCTTCATGTTGTTATAACAAAATATCTGAGCCTAGGGCCAGAGATTTAGCTCAATGGATCCAGCACCTGCCTACCAAGCACAAGATCCCTGGTTTGATCCTGGTAACCACATACAACAATACCAGGTGTGGTGAGTCACGCCAACCAGCAATCAGTACCACATACCACAATGCGAGGAATGGTGGCTCAGCCTGTAATCCCAGCACTCGGGAAGCAAATGCAGGAGGATTGCTGAGTTCCAGGCTTGCCTGAACTACAGTATTGCCAGCCTGAATTACAAACTGAGACTCTGTCAAAAAAAAAAAAATCTGAGCCTGGGTACTTTATAAAGAGCTTCAACTAGGGGGCTGGAGATTTAGCTCCGTGATTCCAGTACCTGCCTAGCAAGGACAAGGTCCCTGGTTCGATCCCTGAAAATCACATACAACAATACCATGAGCAATCACTATGAACTACAAAATGAGACCCTGTCTCAAAAACAAGAAGAAAGAAAAAAAGAAAAGTTTCATCTAGCTCATTGTTTTGGAGGCTGAAAGTCCAAGACTGAACAGCCATATGCAGCAAGGATCTCATGCTGTGTCTTAAATTGACAGAGGACATCACGTGGCAGGAGGACAAGAAAGAGCTGCACAATGTATGTGGATGCAATACTGTTCATAATCCCAAAAGACAAAATTCTAAAGGCCATAATCTCAGTACTGAAAACTTGAAGAGATCAAAATTTCTAGACTAAAAATCCCCAAAATCACAAGTCAAAAGCATAAAATCTTTAAAACTACAGTCCCCATGGGGGAGTATATTTGGGGTCATGTCAAGTGGTATTAAGACTGGCAGCACAACAAGGTACCCGAGCAAATGTTTATTTTGTACACTGTCATAAAGATAAAACTTCATGTATCTCCAACTGCCATTGCAGACTTATTTTTTATTCTACTACATATATTGACTGACAGTTAACTTATTAGAGTTAACTAAAGAAAATAAGAGATCATTTTTTTTTTTTTGAGACAGGGTCTCGCTTTGTAGTTCAGGCTGGCCCTGAGCTCACTATGGAGCCCAGGCAAGCCTCGAACTCAGCAATCCTCCTGTCTCTCCCTCCCGAGTGCTGGGATTACAGGCGTGAGCCACCACGCCCTGCACTGTGGTATGTGCTATTTATTGCTGGTGGGCGTGAGTCACCACACCCAGCATTCTATGTGGTTACCAGGATCCAACTCAGGGCCTTGCGCTTGCGAGGCAGGCGCTGGAACCACTGAGCTAAATCTCTGGCCCCAAGAGATAAATTTTTGACAAGTTTATTGATATGTTAATGTGCAGGTCAGTTCCTCACTTTTAAAATTTTTCTACAAACTCATTGTATGGTGTTCATCATAGGTTGCAACAATATATTTATTTAATGACTGAGTTTCACTCTCTGCTTTCCTCCAGATTATAATTTACACAATGAACAAACAAATCACTTCTGCACTTTTCTTCATTTTATCCATAATAAAAACCATGACCACCTGGTAGACTGTCCAATTAACCAATTTTATAAACAAATATGAATCACCTTCGGAAATATACAGTGTATTGCACCACTAAGATGTCATTCTTTTTGAAATTTGCTATGCTATGCACTTCATCTATGCATCATTTCTAAAACTGGAATTATAAATTGTGTAAACACTTTTAGAGAGTTCTAATGCATTTAATCCATGTTTTGCAAATCTGACTCTATGAGAATACATCATAACAATTCTCAATTTGTGTATAAGCATTGTGGACATGGATAAAATGGTTAAAATTCCTTAAGGAACAAAGAGATGGCTTTTTTGTACATCTGCATTTGTGAAAGATAAAATTTCTCACACTCAGTTTTCTGAACCTGTATGAGTGGGCAACCTATTGTCTGGTTGATCTTGTCAAGTGACATAGGTTGGACATCCCACTATTTCATAAGGCAACAGTTATAAAACGGTGCACACAATGACACATTTACATGTTTCACTTTTTGAACTATTACAAATAGTTCATCTGCTCATCACTGTTGCTAACACATGACTCTTGTTAGTATTTTGGGATGCTTTTAGTTTTAAAAAATATATATGCAATGTGTAAAGTGGCATATGGAGCATTCTAGGTTTTTTTTAATTTCTCAAATATTTCCCTATACATGCAAATAAAAGTCTCAAATTTTAAATTTTTTTATTTTTTATATTTTTGAGACAGAAACTTGCTTTGTAGTTCAGGCTGGCCCTGAACTCACTACGTAGCCCAGGCAAACCTTAAACTCACAGCAATCATCCTGCCTCTGCCTCCCAAGTGCTGGGATTACAGGTGTGAGCCACCACACCTGCCACTGTGGTATGTGTTACTGATTGCTGGTGGGCCTGAGTCACCACACTAGGTATTGTATGTGGTTACTGAGGACGAACCAAGGACCTTGCCCTTGCAAGGCAGATGCCAGAACCACTGAGATAAATCCCTGGCCTGAAGTCTCACATTTTTAATTATTTTTTCCAGAACTACTGTATTTTCAGAGTTTGATATTTTGGGATTTTGATCTATCAGGATTTCAACATTCATCACTTCAAATACATATGGGCCAGACATATGAAATGGCCTGACTACCTAAGGATTGGCTTCCTAGATAAATAATGTAGTCTCTTCCTCAGCCCTAACCCACTCCAGAGATAAGCAGAAATCCCTTCTAAAGGTAGGATCCCTGTGGCTTATGACCTACCACTAGGCTTACCTCTTAAAGATTCACCACCTCGAGATTTCTCAGAAAACTAGGACTACAGGTCCCATTTGACCCTGCCATACCCCTGCTAGGAATATACCCAAAAGAATTTAAAAACTCACATTGGAAAGACAGATGTACACCCTTGTTCATAGCAGCTCAGTTCGTGATAGCTCAATCTTGGAAACAACCCAAATGTCCATCAACTGGAGAGTGGATAAAGAAGATGTGGTTTTTTTACAAAATGGAGTATTACTCT
>PVIC010045849.1:0-14464 GCA_004025085.1 Thryonomys swinderianus
GCATCAAAAACAGCAGCAGCAGCAACAACAGCAACAACAACAAAAACAACAATAAAAGGTCTGTGACTTAGAGTTGAACAATACATTTTTCCATTGTGGCACAATATCATCTTTGGTCCCTCACTGACCACTTTCTTTTGTAATTGACTTGTTTATCTTAATGTATTCTTACAGTGTTGTTTGAGATATGGGTTTTCTCTTGTGATAAAATAGCTAATATAAACAATTTATAAAGAGGGAAGACTTACTAGGCTTTTGAATTGCGAGGTTTCAGTTCATGGTTGACTGTCACTTTGGGACCTATGGTGAGGCGGAATATCATGGTGGTAGGAATACGGGGTGAAGGAAACTACTCACTTTATGACAAACTAAACACAAAGAGGAAAAGAGGGAAAGGCTGCCCATAGTTTGCCCTTCAGTGGCAGGCTTCCTGTGTTCTGCTTCCTCTGACTAGGCCCACCTCTTAAGGTTTTTACTACTCCCAGCAGAATTCCATAACTGGATTAATCCACTCATGGAGATAGAGCTTTCATGATCCGATCACCTCCCTAAGAGTTTACCTCAAAACACTGCTACCCTAGTGACTGTACTTACAACAGACAAGCTTTTGGGAGACATTTAAGATGCACACCATAACAGATTTTATATTTTAATTTTATATAAGTAGTATTATAAGTCAGGAGTGATGGTGCATACCTGTAATCCTACCGTCTGGGAAGCTGAAGTAGGGGTTCGAGCCCAGTCTGGGTAATACAATGAATTAGCGAGACTTTGTCTGAAAATAAAAAAATAAAAAGGGTGGGACTGTAGCTCAATTTGAAGACCCTAGTACCTTTAAAGACAAACAAATGTGCATGCTCACACATACATACACACATACACACTCACACCCTGTTAGTATTGTAGAGGTTATATTCTGCTTCTGGATTTTTTAATGTAAATTTTACTCTTACATTTATCCACATTGCAGCATATTCATCCAGTTTGTTGTTTTATCTCATCTGATGACATAATATTTCATGATAAACATCCAACACTCTTTACCTAACCACTGTGAAGTTGTAGGACACACATATATTTAATGTAATTTCATGTATTGCTCTGTGAATATCCTTACTAATTCTCCAGAAGTAATTCTTGGTGTTCAAATGTGGTAGCAATTATGTATTGTATCTTATAAATAAAACTTAACTAATTTTGTACGTCAAATAAGTCTACTCAAGTAAGAACACACATAAAATTAATCAGGCCATAAAATTCACATCTGAAAACAGATTTTTCTCTAATGATTATCTGTAAGCATACATTATAAGTTGTTCTTAGGAATTATTTTATACTGTTGTAAAATTCAGCAAATAGATAAACAAAAGTGTTACTTTCATTCAGTGACATTTTTCAGAAATGAATTACTTATACATGCTACAGCCTAGTTGAACCTCAAAACATTATGCTAAGTATAAGAAGTCAGTCACAAGGGATCACATATTTTTAGATACCATTTATAGGAACTGTCTAAATCAGGCAGATCTCTAGAGTCAGAAGTAGGTGAGGTAGCATACTAAGGAGGTTAAGAAATGGGGTTTCTTTTGGAGTAATGAAAATGTTAAAAAATGGTTGGACTGTGGTTACACAACTCTGTATTCATACAGAAACTTGAGTTGTATGATTTCAATGAATGAAGTATAGGTACGGAAATTATAAAAATATGGCTGTTCAAAACATGCCAAACAAAACCTCCATCAGATCATTTTCCAAGAACCAGGTTAGAAATGCATTAAAGGCTGACTCTTTAGTTCAGGGAGAAGATTTTTTACCCTGAGGTAACCTGAAGAGAAAAATGAGGACACTTGTTCTCAGGCCCTATCGTTAAGTTATTTAAAAATAAATGTGTGCCAGTTACTGCAACTAACAATCTTTGTACTGTTCTACCTGCATCCCTGATCTTTCATTCGCTTGTTAATAGTTATCTTTAGGATATTTTTGCTTGTATTAACCATCACCGGTTTTCTCCTGTTGTGGTCAGTTTCTTCTATATCCTTGTTTTTCATATCTTAATGACTGTAAACCATGGAGATCTTTTCTTATTTTGAGATCCCATCTTTTATCATATCATACTATATTATCTTAAAATTAGTTTTCAAATATGCTTCCTTTTATTTATTAGACTTTTCCCTGCCTCAATGAGAAACTAACACATCTTAGAAGCAATAGGAAGGGCCCATTTGTATTAATTAATAATTACTTAGAAACAGCTAGGACATTTCTTCTTTTAAACATATTAACAAATATCTGACATAGAATAACATTTTTATGTGTAAAAGGGTTTCTGATATTTTATGTTTCTTAATCTTAGTGAGTTATTGTTAGTAATTTTTCTCCTTTGGAGGACCATAAACATCCATTCTCTTTTTTATTTATTTATATACTATACATATCCTTTTATGGTTACCATAACATTTGTGTTCTTCAAGTATGTGAAGCTGTGGTAGTTTTAAAGTAAAGTATCAACATCCATGATAACTAAAGGATGCTCAAGGGATCTGAGTCCATCAGCTTGAGATGGGTCAGCTTTCGGGGTGAGGTTGTGGAGAGAAAGCCATTCACACACACTTCATCAACACTGTGGAATGAGAGGCCAATGCATTTACTGAGCAGTGGATTTCCAGCGAGCATATAAACTAATTGGTGGATGAACATGCCCCAGGAGCAATGATTTTAAGGTCATAGCAGGCTCAGTGAATAATGCTGACTTACACTGCCGCTCACTGATAGCTGATCTTACCAATGAGCAGTTCAGAGGCATTCAAGCCTGAACTCTCCTCCGTGTGCCTTGAATGGCATGTCAGTGATCACTGTTTTTGACATCCTTTATGTTTGTCCAGTCAGCTCTAAATCTTTAGGTTGGGCTTCAGAGTACTCAGGAAAGAAAAAAGAGAAGCAATTATTTTCAGTCATTGAGTTTTGAAGATTTTAGCGTTAATTATGCCAAACATTGTTGGTTCATCAACAAATACAAATGTTAAAAGGGGGTATGAAGCATTCCAAACTTGCTTACATGTAGTTTATGAAAACTGAGACTGTCTTGTCCACACTAACTTGTTTTAAGGGACACTTTCAGCCATGCATTTTCTTGTATTGTTTCAAAACCAAATATTCAAATTAAAAGCATCTTCCCATTTTGGAGAATAAATATCAAAAAGCTTACCTACTTTTGATTAACATGTTCTTTATTATCATTTTTGAAAAAAGGGGGGTAAAGGTACAATACTGTTTCTTTTTGGAGCCCCTAATAATTTTGGGTGTGAAGAATATTTCAGTAAAACAAATCATCATATTTAGCACAAATAATGCTTTAAACATTCTTTCAAGAATAGTGGGCTTTGGAAGTTGAGGTTTTTCTCCCCCTTAAGTCTTTATTCTGTCAGATTATTGCACATTAAAAATGTGCATTGGGTGTTGTTTTCCAACTCCATGAGAGCTTTGACCTGTTGAAGTTTCTCAGGAAGCGCCCACTCTAAAGATCCAAGGAAGCAGCACAGAACATTCTTTCCAGATACTCATCTGGGAAAATGAACATTAGAGGCTCAGCTGATGTTCTTGTTTGCAGCTCAGACTTTTAAACTTCTTTCTCATATAATTAAAATAAGTAAAAACAGAAAGGTTGTAAACTGTCTAAATTCACCACAAGCTTAAATATGTTAATTGAAAAGTAATCCGATTGTGGCAAAGGGAATACATTTAGTGCCCAGTGGGCAGCATTCTTGTGTTGAAGTGCAAATTTGAAGTGGAATATGCATTTCAAAATATATATGTGTTATACGACGTTGAATTAGAATTGATGCACTCTCTGATACATGACGATTAGAAAGAACATTATTCTAATTCTCACTTTGTAACTTAAAACTAAAAGGGTTTTTGTGTCTGGGAGGTCTATAGTCTTCCCATGACTGATGAAGTATGTGCTACCATTACTGTCATAACCTTGCCTTTCAAATTAAGATGTAATAATTAGTCAGAATCTAATATAGAATTAATTTAGATTCAATTGTCTATTAAGACAAAGTGATATTATAGTTTTTTAAGATGGAAGTGATCATTTATGAGACTCTAGCTGCAGTCAAAAGCTTAACTATTATTCTTAAAGGTTCATTATTAAGGAAAGTATTATCTTCTTTTTACTATTCTTTATTTCATTTATTCTTTTGAAATATGTTTACCTTTTATTAAAACTTTCTATTTTAGATGGATAGATGTGATAAAACAAGCATGATAGAATGTTAGTGATATAATGTAGATGGTATATGAGCACTCTCTATAAGATTCTTTCCAATTTGCTGTATATTTGAACAGAAGAAATTATTCCATTTAAAAATATAATAAACATTTTAAATTTTCTTTTACTTATTTGAGCATAATGTGCAAATACGATATAATTTAATATTGGTAGTACTGCATACTTAACCAGATAGTAAATTGTAAAAAAGATTTAGGCATTTAAAAAACTGAACCAGGGCAATCATGTGAATAATTGTTTAGAAAGACTTATTTTCTATTTCATTAAAGGACCATATGAAATTTTAGAGTTTTAGGAATAAAATGTGGATGTGTATGATGACCGCAGTTAATTTTACAGAATAACCATTCTTAACAGTTATTCCCAGTGTTCTTTGGAATGTGATAAACATCAGTAAATAATATTTATTAAGCTCATAACTGGAGATAATACTGATGATATCAGATTTTAGAGAGGACTTTTTGTCCTTTAAATAAAGATCACAGCTGCATCTTTTTTTTTTTTTTTTTTTTTTTGAGACAGGGTCTCGCTTTGTAGTTCAGGCTGGCCCTGAGCTCACTATGGAGCCCAGGCAAGCCAAGCCTCAAACTCAGCAATCCTCCTGCCTCTGCCTCCCGAGTGCTGGGATGACAGGCGTGAGCCACCATGCCTGGCACTGTGGTATGTGGTATTGATTGCTGGTGGGCGTGAGTCACCATGCCCAGCATTGTATGTGGTTACCAGGATCCGAACTCAGGACCTTGTGCTTGCGAGGCAGGCGCCAGAACCACTGAGCTAAATCTCCAGCCCCACAAGTTACATCTTGAATGTCTTGAATGTCTTCTTATTATTTTCATTCAAGTGCTTCCCACATGTTTTCATGATGCATGTGAAAGTGTAGGAACACTATTGAAATAAAATCAATGAAGACCCTCTTCTTCTTTTTAAATTTTAATGTACTTTAAACAAATACCCATGGAAAAACCAACATTGCTATTGTTTCTGCCCTGTAAACTTTTTGGACATATTTGGTTTACAGACTTGACTTAATCTTGAAGAAATACTGAAGTATATTTTACCTTTATCAACAATGGAATCTAGTGCCTGCTTTAGCAGCATATGCACCAACATTGGAATCTATGAATTTGGAAATCATTTTACCTTTGATATTCCAAGGAAGGAATCTAGAGATGGTTATCTAAACTAAGAATTTATTTTTCACAGTAGCTGTATAATTTCTTATATAATTCTACTAGAAACCTTTTTATAGTAAAAAGAAAGAACTGTGAAAACAATTTTTAAAAATCAGTAACCTGGTCCTTGTATTAATTAGATATATTTGCAAGTCTTCTTGACCAGTGTAGTGACCATCTCTGTAATACCCTGTGTCATTTTTGCATGCCTTTGGGGGCTGTGATAGCATGCTGGAGAAGAATGGTTCAGCTGCAGGTTTTATGTGCCTTTTTATTGTCACAATGTCCCATGCTAAATTATGTGGTGGATTTTTCTACACTAGCTAGCAAATAGATTCAAATTGACTCACTATGCTTAAATATCAAAGACTACATGCTGTAGGAGCAGTGTTTCCAGTTAACAACTCTCATGTATTAATGAAAACAATACTTGCACACATATTGTCAATATTATCTAATTTGGTATGCCATGTATTATAATTCAATCATCTCTCATTAGAAGCAAACATGATCATAGGGAACAAAACCACATGCAAACCCATAAACATGTTCATGTACATGTGTACTTATATTGACATACACATTCAATGAGTTTTTATTTACCATTAATCCTTGCACTAGTGAGTCATAAATGGAAAATATCTATTAGCTTTTAGGTAAAATGAAATAGGGCTTGATTTAGTTCAAGTCAACCATCTCACTTAAAATTAGCCCAGGGGTCTTATAAAGAATGCGAGTAATCTAAACATGATAATACACATTGCCCAAGTGCTTCTGTGTATAATATAGGTTCATCGCTGTAGTGCTTTGACAACCCATTACTGAATGCAATGAACAGCTATTTTAAAACAGAATAAATTCAAGTTGACAGCTTGGCAATGAAATTCAGCTAGTGGGATAATTTTTGTCATCTTTAGTACAGAGAATGGATCCAGTTTGGTTTAAGGAAATTTGTATCATGTATGTTGTAGGGCAAATACTTTCATTAAAAGATAATTTTGTTGTTCATTTTGGGGGTGAAGATTACTGTGAAGAGTATGGAATCAACTGTTCATGTATATTTTAATAAACTGCTGAAACCTCTTTAGAATCAAGGTAGAAAATCAAATTTCCCATTTTTCTTTTCCTTCATGGGTAAAATGATCTAGGGAATGACTATGTGAGTAACTGTAAAAGGTGTTTTTCAATATAGCTTTTTAGTCTTTCAGAGTTTAAAAGAAGGAGCTTTTGGAAATGAGACAATTTTTGGAGAAGAAAATAAAGCTGGAGGCAATGTTGTCTTAATGGAAGTATGAGTTAGAATTGGATAGAAGGAGATACTTGACTATGTTTTACAGAAATTTTTTTGACCAGAAATAAGAAGTAGGATCTGATTTTGACAACTCTTGGAAAAATGAATTGGAAAGGCATGTCCTATAATTTTTGTACAAAAAGAGAGAAAGTGAAAAATATAAATTAACTTATACTGTAAAAAATAATAAGGTAAGTCAGAATGAATTATTTCATTTTTCTCCAGTCATAGCGAAAATTACCTGGGAAAATTAATTGCTATTTTCTTCTAAGTCCAGCTAATTACTATATTTTTAAGATAGCTATTTTAGGTTCATTATTAAGGGTTATTTTCAATGCGGTTTGAAAAAACAATACATTGCTCAATGAAAATTGAGTAAGTTAAGTAAGTACTTTACTTAATATCTGTTCATGTTTCTGACCCAACCAATAAAGGAAACTAAGAAAAATTTCCAGTATTGGAAATTTTTATTAGTATATTTTTTTATTTGACATATAGTAGTTTTGTATATTTGTGTGATATAAGGTACATTTCAACACATATATGCCATGTGTAATTATTACATGAGGGTTTTGAGCATATCTATCACCTCAGATATACATCATTTCTTTGTATCAAGGGACTCAAAATTCCCTTTATTAGAAATTTTGAAATAGTTAATTAGTGTCAACCATAGTTATCCTACTGGGCTATAGAACATTCAAAGTTATTCCTTCTATCCAATTGTGATGGAATTTTTTTTTTTTTTTTTAGATAGGGTATCGTTTTGTAGTTCAGGCTGGCCCTGAGCTCACTATGTAGCCCAGGCAAGCCTCAAACTCAGCAATCCTTCTGCCTCCCGAGTGCTGGGATTACAGGTGTGAGCCACCATGCCCAGCATTGTGGGGTGTGGTACTGCTTGCTGGTGGGCGTGAGTCACCACGCCCAATATCATATCATGGTATGTGGTTACCAGGATCCAACCAGGGACCTTGCGCTTGCTAGGCAGGCGGTGGAACCACTGGTGAATGAAATTTTAAAAATGTTAGTCATTCCTTTCCAAATGCATCGCAAAAACCTGTTCCTGGGTCTGCGTGGCCCTACTATGCTTCTAGGTTACCTCCTCTGCATTCCTGATAGATTGCCCACTTGAATGGTAAGATGCCTTCAAATAGGAGAAGATGCCTTCCAATAGGAGAATAGAGAAAATCATCTTTAGTACCCAATAGACTTTTCTGTACCTGATCTATTTCTATATTTTACTTATCCCTTGGAAGGCACAGTTGGCCCAAATATAATATAGAAATGAATCTGTATATAAGTCAAGCGTATTTGAAGAGGCTGTTATGTTAGATCAGTACTGCATTCTTGAGAGATGCATTTTAACAGTAAACCAAAAGAATTTCTTGACATGAAAGAATTGTTGTACCTCTATAAACATTTTATTTAAACCTAGAGAGCGTACTATTCATTCGACTTGATCCAGTTTATTTCTAGCATTCATGCCATGAATTTAAAGCCTGAACTTTAAGCTGTTGATTTTCTTATGATGTGGCCCTCTTGAAATCTTGGTTTACTCGTGACTAGAGAACTGAATGTGAGACAGCAGGGCATGATCACATTACCCTGCTTCTCTGTGGGACACTAGGCCAAGTTCCTGAAGGATATTTTCATTTTCTTTGATTTCAGAATAATTTGAGAGGGAAAACTACAGTGACCAGGCACTAGACTAATAGAGTAATTTTCAACATTTGGTGATATTACTGATGGAGAGAAGCTTTTGGCAAAGTGAAAGCAGGACCCTTGATGCCAAAGCCCATCCCAGAGGTAATTCTTAAAAGTGTGCTTAGGTTAGAGGGTGCACAGATGAAGGAGGTCACTGGCGGTCCCCGGTGGGTGCTTTCTGCATTGTGCAGCTTCACTTTTCTGTATATTCACTCTGTGAACTGTACTTTCAGGTTGAAGCAGAAAAGGGAATAGAAATTGTGTGTCTCTGTGATCCAAAATAGAGAGGGTGGGGCAAATTGTGATACAGAAGTGGTTTATAAGATACTGCAAATGTCTCCAATGCCATCTATGGCAGCTGGAAGAATTTGGTGGGATATGGTCCAGTGAAACACACCCAGTGAAATGTCCTTGCGGTGAACTGTCTTGGGAGTGAATATCATGTGGTAGTTAAGTTACATCCTGCCTTGAGCCTCACTGTTTAGGCTTGAGCCTCATCACGTATAGCTATGTAACTCTGACCAAGATACTTAACCATTTTGGGCTGCCACTTCTTTACTCATGAAAGGACAAAAATCATACCCAAGGTAGGAAGATCTCAAGTTCAAGTCCTGTGTAGCAACTTAATGAAACCCTGTCTCAAAATAAAATATAGAAAGTGCGGGTGATGTGGCTCAATGTGAAGGTCCTTAGCTCAGTCCCCAGTATCTGCCAAATAAAAATAAATACATAAAATAATGACTAATCCTCATGGTTAATATAAGGATCAAATGAACCAAACATTTAAAATATTTAGAACAACAATCAACATGCAAAAAGAATATATAATACCCTATCATTGTTCTTTCAAAATTCATTTTCTAGTTACATTCTTAGTTTTATAATTTCAAAAAATTAATTTCAGAATTCACTAGATCTGTAATATTTGGTGTAAAAGACCTACATCTTTAATTGACATTTAAAATCATAAGGAAGCCTAATATAGAAAAAAAGGTCAAAGTGAGACAGAATTCATTTCAACTTTATTAATACAAGTCAGAAATTAAGTAGCATGGGTTAATATTTATAAATATTGAATTCTATTCTTCCAAATTTGTTGAGAGGAGGGAACATCCTATATGCTGCCCATTTTTGTCACCAAAATGATGGCTCATGTAATTCTATCATTTATTCAATGTAAGTCAATTCTTTTTTTTTTTTTTTTTTGAGACAGGCGGTCTTGCTTTGTAGTTTAGGCTAGCCCTGAGCTCACTATGTAGCTCAGGCAAGCCTGGAACTCAGCAGTCCTCCTGCCTCTGCCTCCCGAGTGCTGGGATTACAGCCTTGAGCCACCATTTGTGGTATTGTGGTACTGATTGCCAGTGGGTGTGAGCTACCACATCCGGTATTGTTGTATGTGGTCACCAGGGATCGAACCAAGGACCTTGTGCTTGTTAGGCAGGTGCTTGAACCACTGAGCTAAATCTCTGGCCCAACATGAATTCTGATATGTTGCTAATAAATACCAGACAAATGATAGATGCAACTGAAGTGAAAGTATATTTATTTGTGTGTGTACATGGAAGAGACAGAGAGAATATACTCTTAGGTCATATAAGTTTTAGGTTAGATATAGTTAAGGGCATCTTGATTGGCTAGTCCTCTACTAAGAAAAGTAACAGAATCTTTAGATGGTAAAAAATAGGCTACCAGTTGTCATTTAACTATCTTTTTCAGGGGGACTGTCGGCGAATATTGGAATACTTGTTAATTCTTTTAGCCTTTCTACCTTCTGATTCTCAAGTTTACTATGTAAGTATGTATATTCTTTTTTTTTTTTTTTTTTCTTTTTGGAGACAGGGTCTCGCTTTGTAGTTCAGGCTGGCCCTGAGCTCACTATGGTGCCCAGGCAAGCCGCCGCGAGCCCAGCAATCCTCCTGTCTCTACCTCCCGAGTGCTGGGATTACAGGCGTGAGCCACCATGTCCGGCATTGTGGTATGCGGTGTTGATTGTTGGTGGGCGTGAGTCTCCACGCCCAGCATTATATGTGGTTACCGGGGATCGAACTCAGGTCCTTGCGCTCACGAGGCAGGCTCCGGAACCACTGAGCTAACCCTCCGGCCCAGTATGTATATTCTTGAAAGAGAAGAAACAAAGAGACAGGGAAGTGAAAAGACAATTACATTTAAGTTTTTTGCCCCTACATATCCTTTCTCTGTCTTGGTATGAAAATGGGGGAAAAATGAAAGGTAAAACCACTGATCATTTGTTTTTCTTATGTGGTAAAAATGCCTGGCCATAATTAGTGAAATCAGGCTACCTGTCTGTGTCTTCCTGATTTTAATTATAATAATAGCACAAATCCTTATACTAAATTTTAGAATTTTCTTTTCTGGGAGACCCATAATCAGTTGTCCTATTTTAAAGATTCCTTTTCCTCCTCTTAAAGTATGTTTTCTAGAAAGCTAGTATCTGAGATATGAATTGCAACTCACTTAAGCAAGATTTTATGTGCTATCATTAGAATAAATTCTATTTAAAATACTTAGTGGTGTATAAGTATTCATAAGCTAATTCTTGCTTGGGTTGTGGTTACAGCAATACTCATCAGCATACATCATAAAGACAGTGGAGACTGAATTATTTGTATATGTTTGTATGTATGTAGGTTTTAAGTATGTAGCACACTCATAAGATTCAAAGTGTCTTTCCCATTTCCAATACAGTTTCCATCCCTTCAGGCCACTACAATGGCAAGTTTCTTGTGTAGCAGTCCTAAATAATTTGTGGCACACAAACAAAAGCATACCTGGTTGCACGTATTTAAGAGATGGCTTTTTTTCTTATAATCATCACTTTCTGAAAGACCAGGGATGATTATTAGCTCCTTCTGTAGACACCAACTATCCATAGGTTATATTTCTTAAAAATTCCTGGTATATAAGAATTTTTGAAAAGAGAAACAGAGAGAAACTAAAAATCACAAAGTCTTAGAGATTGGTTTTTGCTACTGAAAACTCTTCTCATGATAGAAATTTCAGACATTATCAGGTTGAGATAGCCACTTCTTCCATGGCTTGCTGAAGGCCAACAAGTGTCCCTGGAACTAGCAGTGAGTTCAGAGATTCCCTTGGAAGCAAGGCACGAGCTGCCACAAGGACGCAAAGACAGACATGCTCCATTATGGATCAAACTAATCTGGGTTTGGAGATCAACATGAAGTCTTCGGAGCTTTGTGCCCTGTAGACAGTTTCTTTGTTGCCTCCTGAGACTCTGTAAATTGGCAGTCATCAGCTAAACCTTGTGGCATATTTCAGAAGCGTATTTCACTTATTCATGTAAGGGAACAGTGTCTGACAGAAGGTAGGTAATCACTTTACCTGTCCACCAGTGTAAAATGTAGAAAAAGAGAAAGTCTACTTGCAGGAGGTGTTCATTCTTACTGTGCTTCTCAGAATTGAAAACAGCATTAAGAAAAAAAGTTTTTATATGATCATTTATCCTGTAAGGATGCAAGTGTCAGAGTCTTTTTTTAACCTAACAATCAGCTTTTGTAGAGTGCTTTAGCAATTTACAAAAGTTAACTTGCTAGTCTCCGTGTGAAGGAGATGAGACAAATGAATGAAAAGCAATTAGAAATGAATGCTTCTATAGCAATATTTGATAGATTAAATTATTTGAAAGTGTTTCTGGGGTTGGATGTGTAGCTCAGTGATAGAGTTTGCTTAGCATGCACCAGGCCATAGATTCAATTTTTCATTTTCTTCTCAGTTAAGGGGAGTATGAGATTTCTAAAGACTCTAGTGACCCAAATAAAGAGAAAAAATTGTTGGTCTTCAAGGACTGTTAAGTTGGATGTTAATTTTCCAAGTACAAAAATATATCAGTGAGTCAAAAATATTATATTCGAGAATTTTGAGTGACTGAATTTAAAAATTTACTACCAACTTCTTATTTAGTTATCCTCTGGATAGGGGTTTGTTGTTATACCTTCATAGTTCTAGATTTTGTCTAAGTGAAAGAAAAAGAAGAAAAGGTTTAGGAATAGTATTTTCAGATTCCTTCAGAATTATAGCTCTGAGCACTATGTAAATTCATAAAAATAGTTTTGAAGATTAGCTTTAGAATTGCAATAGTTATTGTATATTCAAAATAGCTACAGAAGCACTTTATTTTCATTTTAAAGATTTACAATTAAAGTGATTTTATGTATACCTCAAATGGTTGATTATATACAAACCCATTACAGGGTTTATGCACACATTAAGTCCCTTCTTATTATGGGGTTCTGTGCACATTAAATTTCTAGTTGTTATAGATTGTTGTTTTTCTTGTTACCATTAAATGTAACATTTTCCTAGGTGATGAAATGTATTATTATTGGGAACATTTATTTTAGTGTGTGTTCTGTATTTTAAAAGAGAAAGGTATTTAAGCAGCAAAGATGTAGCTGTTATGAAATTTAGTTTTATAAATAGCTTTCAGCAAAATCAGAACAGTACTTTAAAATTACAGTTAAAAAAATCATTTAATCACCACAGTCCTTGTTGGCTGGTAGGGTGGTTAGTGACTTTCCCCCCGACCCACAATAGGCTATTATCGATACACTCACTAAGTGGACCTAAGAGTACTAGTATATTTTCTGTTACAAGGCTTGATAGCAAAGTGCTGAAAGTTCAGGGGGCATTTGTTTCCTTTCTCACAAATTCATTTAAGTACTAGTCTTGCTGGAGCTTTAACTGGGGCAGACACACTGTACAAATGACTTGAGATAAAATGAAAGTAATGGACTGAGCCGGGTGCCGGGGATAGTAGTTGGGCTGAACGCACATCAATAAGCTTGAGTGTGACTGTATGCTAATGCAAGCCTGATGGATCAGCTTTCTCTTTTCGCCTGGAGGACCATTAAGCTGTGGAAGCCAGGTCAAACTGATAGAGTGGGCAAAGAGAGCCCATCAGTTAGCAGCAGTAGTTAACTGAGTGTGACTCCTAATGTGCAGGACTAACACTGCTTAAAAACCCTTCATGATCAGGACACAGATCAGGAGGAAGATAATAGATTCTGCTTTAATTTGCATAATCAAAGCTTCTCATTTTCCACCTATAGATAACATAAGAGCAGGGGGAAAAAAACCCCACTCTGGCTGCTTCCATTATGTTGTTAATCTTAAATCACAGCAAATAATTTCCATAGAAATGTAAATAACTTGTTTCAAAAGAAAAGAGTATAATTGAAAGATTTTCTGTGTTGTTTCTTTGGAATTAATTTGTAAGCACAGTTGTGTGAGTTAGGTAATAAGGATCTTGGGGATATGAACATAACAAAGTTTTATTTTTGTCATTCAATGCAAGGACAAAACTTTGCTGCCTGTGTTAGACCAGACTTATTTATTTCCTTCCTTCCTTTTTTTAATCCTCTCATCCTTCTATTTATTTATTTATGCAATACCAGGGATCAAACTCAGGCCATTGGGCATGCAAGGTAGGCATGATACTGCTTGAGCTAAATCCCTGCCCACCTTATTTCTATTAGAATATTTTAATTATACAGATCAATGGGTTTTATTTTGTAAATATGAATCAGATTTTATTTAATATGTGGGCTTAGAAATAGATATAATTGAATACTATTTCCAAAATAACAACATGATTTCTTTTTTTCTCAAAACAGAGAAATTGAAATAATTTACTTCATACTCAATATTAAAATGAACATTAGAATAGAAGAATCCAAGAAAAATATTTATTTTTACTGAGCTGAAATGCTAAGATGCTTCTGGTATTATAATATCCATACATACTACAAGTTTGGTGAGCAGTCCTATATTTTTTTTTTTTTTTTTTTGCTTTTTGGAGACAGGGTCTTGCTTTGTAGTTCAGGCTGGCCCTGAGCTCACTATGGTGCCCAGGCAAGCCGCCGCGAACTCAGCAATCCTCCCGTCTCTGCCTCCCGAGTGCTGGGATTACAGGCGTGAGCCACCACGCCCAGCATTATATGTGGTAACCGGGGATCGAACTCAGGT
>PVIC010045850.1:0-14453 GCA_004025085.1 Thryonomys swinderianus
CAAAAAGACACAGTTCTCCAAGAACGAGGAAAATCTGGTCCAGTGAGGGTTTTAGTCCACAAGGATGTCCTGGGTTCAGGAGCAAAGTGCTCCATCCTCTGGGTCTCAGCAGGAGCAGAGCGCTCCTGAAACAGAAAGGCCCTGGAAGCTTGCTTCAACATTACCAGAAGCCTTTTAGAGACACTGCAGCACTCCACAATCTTACAATTTCAAAAGCAACAGTCAGAGGTACATTCCACACAATCTTTTGGCATTAAAAAAGGGAAGTTCTTTACATTGCTGTTGGGGGGTGGTGCTTAAAAAATATCCATACAAAGAATTACCTTGGAATAGTGCCTCTAACTATATGGACCATTAACACTAACTTCACCCAAAAAGAGAATTTTCAAGAAAAAGGACAACTGGAACTACAGAGTAAATTTTAAGGAAAAAGGAAGCTGTAGGGAAAAACTGACTTGCTAGCCATGGTGGCACACAACTGTAATTCCTAAAGACTGAGGCAGGTGGATCACCCTGAGTTTGAAGCTGGCCCAGATTACAAAATAAAGTCAAGGCCAGCCTACACCATGTAGCAAAACCATCTCATAAAACAAACAAACAAAAAGCTGTCTTGCCAGGCACAGTGGCTCATGTTTATAATCCCAGCATGTGGGAGGCAGATTGCTGAATTCAAGGCTTGCGTGGGCTACATAGTGAGCCCAGGGCCAGCCTGAATTACAAAGTGAGACTCTGTCTCAAGGAAAAAAAAAAAAGCTGCCTTGTGGTTTGGCTTTTAGGGTTTTTTTCTTTGTTTTGGGTTTTTTTTTTTTTGGGGGGGGGGCTCTTACTACATAGTCCAGGCTGTCCTTGAACTCACAATGATCCCCCTACCCTTCAGCTTCCCAAGGGCTAGGATTAGAGATATGTGCCTACATGCCTGGCTAAAAAGAATGGTCTTGACTAACAAGAATAGAAGATATTATGTACTTGGGTACTTAAATTTTCTTGCTTCTCTTCCTACATGCACAAATTATTTCATAAGCCTTATCTACTTTTTTTTTCCTAGAGACAAAGAACACAAATCAAACCCTTCCTGAGGAATGAAACTGACCACAGAAGTCATGTGTTTCAACTTCCTGGCAGACACAACAACGTCCTTTGGCCAGGTGTGGTGGTTCACACCTGTAATCCCAGCACTCAGGAGGCAGAAGCAGAAGGACTGCCATGAGTTCAAGGCTAGCCTGAGCTAGAGTGAGTTCAGAGCCAGCCTGAACTATAAAGCGAGACCCTGTCTCAAAAAACAAAAGTCATTCATAGTTTCCACAAATGAGTTTGACTAACTGTGACCTCCTCAGGCCAGAAACAGTACTAAAAACAAATACAAATCCCCAAAATTGTTTTGGTCTCATAGGTAAAATCCTATGCATAAGAGGGAGAGAAGGGAAGGGAAAGAGGGAAAAAAAGGCATTAAGATGTGTCATGTATGTACACCAACTTCCCTCAAAGAATGCACATATTATAGACTACACCACATACTGAAAGATTAAAAAGAAAAAGCTTTTAAAAAAGGAATATCGTGGCCGGAAGGTTAGCTCAGTGGTTCCGGCACCTGCCTCGCAAGCGCAAGGACCTGAGTTCAATCCCCGGTAACCACATATAATGCTGAGCGTGGAGACTCACGCCCACCAACAATCAACACCGCATACCACAATGCTGGACGTGGTGGCTCACGCCTGTCATCCCAGCACTCGGGAAGCAGAGACAGGAGGATTGCTGAGTTCGCGGCGGCTTGACTGGGCTCCATAGTGAGCTCAGGGCCAGCCTGAACTACAAAGCGAGACCCTGTCTCAAAAAAAAAAGGAACATCGTGGTTCTTTTTGTACCTTCACTACAAACCACAGCAGACTTCAAGGCATTGTAAAGCCTAAAGAATACAAATATTACAACACTGAAACTAGCAGGCCTTTGTGAGGAGGGTTCCTCTTACCACAATATGGCAAAAACCGCCTGACCATGCTCCTGCCCCAGATCTGCCTACTCATGGCTGAATGGACAAGAAAACCTGTCTTCCCCATTTCCCTTTCCCGACCTCCTATCTCTAATCTTTTACAAGATACAGGAGTAAAAATATTACTGCTGACTGCCATTAGTAACAAACTTACTGTATTTGTTCTGGAATCCTGAAGTGTAAATTTCCAAGCCCTAAAGAAAAGAAAAAAAGATACTTAGGTGAGGCAATTCAACATTTCAATGATTTTCAAAATCCATGCTAACATGAGAATTCCTGAAAAATCTTGTATTTGAAAGGTGGGCACAGTGGCTACAGTGGATGTCCTTGTAGTTCCAGCTACTCAGAAGACTGAGGTAGGAGACCCACCAATTTGAGACAAGGAACTTTTCTTTTTTTTTCTCTTTTTTTGGTTTTTGAGAGTCTCACTATGTAGTTTAGGTTGGCTGTGAACTCACTACGTAGCCCAGGCTGGCCTCAAACTTGCAGCAATCTTCCTGCCTCAGCATTCTGAATGCTATGATGACAGGCTTGCACCACCACACCCAGCTGAGACAAGGTATTTATTAATATCCTGTCTAAAAAATAAAAAGGATTGAGGAAATAGCTCAGTCCTCCCCAGGTTCAATTCCCATTGCCAAAGAGTGACAGGATGGGGGACAGAGGTCTTCACTATGACCCACCCAATCAACTCATTCAATACCTACACTACAAATATGTATTTAAAAAATATATTTTGGTACATATTTAACACTTAAAACATACTATGTACTATTTCACATTTGCTTTACTCTTTGAGACTTTTTTCTAATACACATTTTTATAAGTGCATATTAACTTCACAGAATATTAGGGGTTTTTCTATGGCACTTTCATACACATGTATAACATATTTTGGTCACACCTACCTTCCCTTACACTCCCTCCCAAGCTCCTGCTTTACTTTAAATAAATATAAAATGTATTGTGAGACTTGCTCTCCAGTTCATGTCATATACATTTCTACCTAATTTTCTTAGGTCATTAGTGCCATAGTAGGAGATTTAGCTTGACAGTGATTTTTGCCATTAAAAACAAATGCTCCTAGCCAGGTGTGGTGGTGCATACTGTAATCTCAGCACTCAAGAGGCTTGCCATGAGTTTGAAACCAGCCTGAGCTACACAGTGAGTTCAAGACCACCCTGAACTACACAGTGAGATATTCTCTCTAAACACACAACAAAAAGAAATAAATCTTCACCTTCATACAACAGTCAGGTACTTACTGTGTGTGTACATGACAGAGAGAAAATTACTTTAAATATGGAAGTCAGGAAAGCATTCTTGAAAACTCTGCCTCTCTTCTTTGAGTGTTATTTGCCTCCAGACTAAGAGCTTTTTCTTGTTTTTCTCCTCTCTTCTTCTTTGTGGTGTACTTCCACAGTTGCCAAGCCACTTCTACACATCTTGGCCATGTTTAACCTGGAAGGTGATATCTAAAACTTCTATTTGCTCTGATATGGTACAAAGGGTTCCCACTGGCGCCCTTCCTACCTAATCAAGTACCACTTCAGAGCTCAGCCTGCTCCACTCCAGAAATAGTTGGATATCTCAGTTTTTAATAATCAAACAGTACAGGGATGGAAGAGAAGAAAATTTCTTCCAAGACTTGGTAAGTTCTTTCTGAAAACTCTAGGTCCTACAAAGTCTTCTAAGAAAAACATTTTGAACATCTCACACTAGGGTTCACAGCACCAACAAGAGAATTATCCAACTCATGCAATAATCAATGCTTTTGATGTCTTCGATGTACTATTATTCAACAAGCCTTCGGTAAGCTTTCAGATTCTATTGAGATTCCAAGGTAGTCCATTCTAGGATTTTTTAACTTTTCCAAAAAGTACCTTTTGTCCCTCTTTAGTTTTTCTGAAACAAGGTCTTGCTCTGTAGTACCTTACTTTTGACTAACATCACTCTACATTGCACAGTATTATTTTTTGACAGGATCTTGCTTTATAGTTCAGGCTGGCCCTGAGCTCACTATGTAGCCCAGGCAAGCCTCAAACTCAGCAATTCTCCTGCCTGTGCCTTCTGAGTGCTGGGATTACAGGCATGAGCCACCACGCCCAGCACTGTACTATGTGGTACTAACTGCTGGTAGACGTGAGTTACCACACCTGGTATTGTTGTATAGTTACTGGAAATTGAACTCAAGACTTTGTGCTTGCTAGGCAGGCGCCAGAACCCCTGAGCTAAATCTCCAGCCCTGCACAGTATTCTTATAAATTTGAAATGTTTACTTGTCACTGCTTCTGGGATTTAAGGTGAGACTAGAACAGTAATACCTCACTAGAAGCTTCTATTTTTTCCTTTGGCTATGTACAGTTTTTATCTGAAATCAAATTTCTCTATCGGCTTTTGCCATTGAAATGTTTTACCCTTTATTTCACTGGATACATGGGGAAGAAGATCCAGATTCACTTCAAAATCTTTGCTCCAAAACTTCTATTATGAATTGAATAATGTCCCCTTAAAATATATATCGCAGGGGCAGGGAATTTAGCTCAGTGGATCTGGCATCTGCCTGGCAAGCACAAGGTCCCAAATTTGATCCCCAGCACCACAAATCACAATGCCCGGTGTGGTGGCTGATGCCTGTAATCCCAGCACTCAGGAGGCAGAGGCAGGAGGATTGCTATGATTTCGAGGCTTGCCTGGGCTACATAGTTCAGGGCCAGCCTGAACTACAAAGTGAGACTGTCTCAAAAAAAAAAAAGTTTAAAGAAAAAGCTATATTGAAGTCTTAATTCCCATTACCTAAAAATGGGAAATTATTTGGAAATGGGGTCTTTTCATAGAAAATCAAATTTTAATAAGGTCTTACTTTAAAGTAAATCCTTAACCCAACATAATTAATGCCCTGTGTAAGAGGAAAATCTGTACACAAACCCAAAGGATATCATGTGATATAACAGAGGCAGAGACTGGGTGTTACAGCTGCACCCAATAAACACAAAGGATCAGCAACAACCACCAGAAGCCAGGCAGAGGCAAGGCCGATGCCATCAAGCTCCAATGGGAGAGTGGTGCTACTGGGGATTGCATTTTAGACTTGTAGCTTCCCAAAGATAGAATCCACAGGTCTTTGACATGGGGAGAGTGTCCTGGAATATCTAGCTGGAGCCAATCTAATCACAAATACCTAGAAGCATGTAACTTTTCCTGATTTCAGAGCAGGAAGGGCCATGTGACAACCAGGGCACAATACTGTAGGTTGTAGAAGTCAATAAAAAGGCCAAGACCCCAGACTCAAGAGACCTCCAGCTGCAAAAGGGAAGGAAACTGATCCCCCCAAAGATTCCAGAAAGAACAAGGTCCAGCAGACACTGTGCAACTGTTCTTCAAGTTGAACTTATGATTTCCAGTAGTATGACAGCAAGTGTATATTGTTTGAATCTACTACATGTATGGTAATTTTACGAGCATAAAACAGACACAGAAGTTACTTAACATCTCTATGCCTCAATTTCTTATACCAGTAATAGTAACACTCATAAGGGGAAGTGATTAGAAACATCTGACAATGCATCTAAACGTGTACCTTGACTTAGTGCAACTGTCTTACATGTTTCATATGTTCTTTGGCCTATTAAGTCTGGCTTCAATCTGTTTATGATAATTAATAAGGTCTTATAAATAAATGAATCTAATGCTGGAAAATTAAAAGGCAGGTGAAGAGAAGGGATTAAAAAGAAGGGAACTGAAATGTGTTAGTTACCTGTACCAATCCCTTATCATGAGTGTAATCATTATATGTTACAAACACATACTAATACAAATTTTAAAAAAAAAATCTGTGAAGCTGTTATCACCTCAGTGCTCAGTACAGAGTCAGTACACAGTATACACTGGCTTCAACATCTGATAGAAATAAGAGAGCTCCAGATTATAAAAGTAGCAAATCAGACTGACATGGCCATTTCTCCACCAGTCCTTAAGAATGCTGTATCTGTTCCACAAAATGCCAGTTAAGAATGATATAAATCAGGACGGAGATATAGCTCAGCAGTTCCCGCGCCTGCCTCGCAAGCCCAGGGTGCCGAGTTCAATCTCGGTAACCACATACAATGCTGGGCGTGGTGACTCACGCCCACCAGCAATCAATACCACATACCACAGTGCAGGGCGTGGTGGCTCACGCCTGTAATCCCAGCACTCGGGAGGCAGAGACAGGAGGATTGCTGAGTTCGCAGCAGCTTGCCTGGGCTACATAGTGAACGCAGGGCCAGCCTGAACTACAAAGCAAGACCCTGTCTCAAAAAAAAAAAAAAAAAAGAATGATATAAATCAATACAGTGTGAAAAATAAGCTGCATCCCAAATTTAAAATAAACCCCGGAGTTTAACAGAACATTTACACTGAGAATGAGCACAAATTGGTAAATGGTCCGCAGGCTTTTGTGGAAATGTCATGTACTTACTTATGAGTATTTCAGTTAGTTCCTAGTGAATTCTCATGATGTCCAAAGTTAACCCACTGAAGTGCTAAGGCAGACAGAAGAAAATCCAATCTCATCACTAAATTTAATTCAATTAGATGTTTCTAAGACTCGGAACTGGTACCAGTGTCAACATTAACAGGTTAGGGTTTTCTCCTGAGGTTTAGTTGCCCATTCCTCTTCAGAAACAGCAAGTGAGAATAACTAGCAAAAAGGAAAATGCAGCACGGCATGGATGTTGCTGCTTATTAAAGACACATTAAGACTGGGTCATGGTAGTAGATACCTGTAATTCAAGATACTTGGGAGGCCCAGGTTCAAGGCCAGGGTGGACAACTCTGCAAGACCCTATATTGCACTAAAATAAAGAAGGGCTAGGGAGGGCCAGAGATTTAGCTCAGTGATTCCAGCACCTGCCTGGCAAGTACAAGATCCCTGATTGATCCCTGATAACCACATACAATACTGGGTCTGGTGACATGCCCACCAGCAATCAGTACCACATACCACAATGCCAGGCATGGTGGAACATGCCTATAATCCCAGCACTGAGGAGGCAGAGGCAGGAGGATTGCTGAGTTTGAGGGTTGCCTGGGCTACATAATAAGTGCAACCCTGTCCAAAAAAAAAAAGAAGGCCTAAGGACATGGCCTAGTATGTGGAAGGCCCAGAGTTCAATCCCAGACCTCACAAAAAAGAAAAAAGAAGCATAAATATCAAGATTCACCTAGGTCTACCATCCAGTGTAAATCTAGTAATGAAAAAGAGGGCCGGGAGATTTAGCTCAGTGGTTCTGGTACCTGCCTAGCAAGCTCAAGGTCCCTAGTTCAATCCTGGTAACCATATACAACAATACTGGGCATGGCAACTCATGTCCACCATCAATCAGTACCATACACCACAATGCAGGGCGTGCTGGCTCAGGCCTGTAATCCCAGCACTCGGGAGGCAGAGGCAGGAGGATTACAGAGTTCAAGGCTTGCCTGGACTACATAGTAAGTTCAGGGCCAGCCTGAACTACAAAGCAAGACCCTGTCTCAAAAAAAAAAAAAAAAAAAGATACAAAGTAGCTATTACTTTCTGTCATTTTCACTATAATGAGATTCTACCTGGCAGAAGTTAGATCAAGAAACACCCATTACATTTCTCTCATATCTGCTGAGCCACTCCCATTTTTCTCTTCTGAAAACTGAAAATTTTAAACACATAAGAAATCAACACTTACAAACAATCATCTGTGCTTTCTGCACAGAGACTAATCGTTTTCCCATCGCGGCAAACAATCTGAAGTAGGCAATCTTTTGGCTTTCCATCTGGAGGCTGAATATCTATGGGAAAAAAGCAAAAAGAAGTATAATTTACGTACTTTTTGGGTTTTTTTCTTAGAAAAACATTTCTTCTTACATATTCTGAGTCATACAGCACAGATAAATAAGAACTATACTATAAATCAATAACATAAACAAAGGCCCGACCAAGAAGGAGAAAAGTGGTCAGTTAGGCTGACAACAAATGTGACAACTTCTGGAAACTATAACATCACAGACTATTAAGAAACTGACTAGAGTCACCATCAAACAGATGCTAATTTCTAAGTCACAAAACCAGCCTGGTCTAGGGTAGCTCCATTCCTTGTGGAGTTCCCACCATGCTGCTTCCTTCTCCACCATACCAAGTGACACACATAAAAAGGTTCAGCTTGGATGAGTAGATTTTTTGGATCTCCTTAATTTTTCCAATCATCTGTGCAAGGTTCCTTAATTAAGGAAGATCTAAATTAAGGCGATCCAAAAAAAATCTATCTACCCCAACCATGGTTCATTTTCTACACCTAAGGCCCCACCATGAGCCCTCACCTTCCAGACAGAGCCCCTCTTCAATATGTTAATGGAAGCAGATCTGATACAAGGGAGGATCCAGTTACCATCAAGACTGGGGAAGGGCACGAGGCAGAAGTTGGATAAGGAAGAGCAGCTTACCGCGACATTCATGTCCTGTGCGGATATTGATGCAGTCCACTGGCATATGGACTTTATCCTCAATACTCTGGCGTGTCTGATCATCGTAATAGATCAAATGACCATCCGACCATAGGTCAAACCAATTCTTTTTCCAGCGCTTCAAGATAGTACCTGTAAAAAATGGGAAAGTTGGCTTTGGGTCAAAAGAAGAAGACTTTCCCCTCTAACTCAGGAAAAACAAAGGAAACTCTTCTTTGAGAGTCTAGGCACACCTACATAAACCCACAACAGCTGCTGGTTGAAATGGAAATGGAAGCAGACAACTTGGTGTGACCACCTCTGCAGTTAGCAGGGATGCAAGACAATAAAGCTACCAATCTGAGGACAAGTTTCCAAACACACACAAAAAAGTGCAGTTAGCTTTTGCACTAATGAAAGAAGTCTAACATCTAATTTCCCAAGTCTGCCTGCGGAACTAAACTTTTGTTTGCAGGCAGTATCGAGGACTGGATCCAGGGGTGCTCTATGCCTGAACTACATCCCAACACCTTTATTTTTTACTTTTGAAACACGGTCTTGCTTTGAGCTGCCTCAACTTGGGATACTCCTGCTCCCAAACAGCTGGGATTACAGGCATGTGTAACCCATACCCCCTGCGATATCCCCAGCTATTCTTTTAAACCTGGTAAACTGTCCTAGCACTATATAAATTTGTGGGATGGAACTGAAAATGCTGAACTAGAAAGTCTCTAAATGCAAATGAAAATAATACCTCCCTCTTTTGGAAAAACATTTGTTTTCTTCATCTGTAAGTTTTCACATACATTCTTTCCTAATACTTCCCTTCATAGTTAGCCCACAGCTTGATACAGATGGAAAAAGGCAGACAAACACTAGAGAAATGCACATCTCACCACCTCACACCTTTCTGTTAGTCTGAGAGAATCTACCTTTTCATTTGTAATCTTGGACCAAGCAGTTAACCTTATAATGTGCCTTCTGGGGGAATCCCCGCCTTCCGCACTGGATCTGAAGCCAGTTTTAGCTCCAAGTCTTCTGGTATCTTCTTTACATCCATATGCCACCCACTGCACCTTTTGTTCTAGATCTCACACTATTCTTGCTTTGTGTGCACAAATCCCATTTCAATCCCTGGCACTGGTGTTGGCCTAATGATGTGCCAGTAAGACTAGTAACTTACTACCAAAATCAAGCACTCCCCACATTGAGTGTCTACAGCATCTGCCCACACTCATCAATACTAACATCCATGTATATTGCAGCTCCTGCACTACACAGAAACTACTAGGCTAAGGCATTAAAACAGAAAAGTGGAATCGCAGGGTTGACAAGTTCTGCCCCAGTATCCCAGGCTGCAATGCCCAAATCTGGCCACCTTCTAGAAGCTAGACACTGGGTCCTAACAGTCTGTGTGGCAATAGCAGGAAAAGGTATCCTGCGAACCACTTGACTTACACATAATCACTGGTGTAACTCTATAGCTCTGCAACCCAGAGAATGCAACATATCTCATTTTGTGCTGCTGAGATGGATACTCCTGCTCTCAGCAAAGAAAACTCAAATCTACAGGGTGGATGATGGGGCTACAGAGTAAGTCTTCAAAATATACAACTCTGAAATAGAAATGTCTGTGCAACTTAATATCATTTTTCTAGATTTTATTTATTTTTTATTGATTGATCATGGAGATGGAGCCTTGTGCATGCTTGGCAAGTGCTCTACCACTGAGCTAAATCTCTAGCCCAAGAACATTTATTTTGTGTCTATGTGGCCACACTAGACACTGAGGAAAGCCACAAATTGTTAAAAAGATCACTATTCACTTCGAGGCAGATGGGTATGAGCTTTGGGGAAGGTGGTCCTGGGCAGCTGAGGTAGGGGAGCAGAATTTTTCAGCCTGGAAACAAACAAACTTTCCTCTTTATGTATGCAAAAGAAAGGCCTGGGATACCCTAAAGGTAGGAAGAGTACAAAAATTAAGGACACCCAAACAAACTTTTCCACTTCATTCCTACATATGCAAGAGTAGGAATAAGGGTGAGAAGTGTGGGAAAATAAAGAGAAATAAGTAGAGTTTTTTACTTGCTGCCAGTGACCCACCCCCTTCTTTGAGCCTGATATTTCCTACTCTGAAATAAACTTTTTCAAAAAACAAAAACAACCCTATAACATTTATTCCCGTTGCAGTAATAACACAAGGGTAATCAATTCAATATAAAAAAGGTTTTACAAATACTCCCAGGATAAGCCACTAAAATAGCTGCATTTTTCACACTGTCATTGTTATCACCTCACTTCACTGCTGCCTCCATTCAGCAATGATTTCTAGCTGGAGATACTTTGTAGGAGAGTAATAGCATGATCTGACCCAGTTGTTTTCCTGACTTTGTTTTAGAATGAATTCCTTCTGCAACATCTAATACAAGTTTCATGTACTCATCAAAGCCACATATTCACTTGCTCACAGAGCCACAGCTAAATCCGGGATCTATTTTGCAAGTATCTGAAGATAAGGCTGATGGACTGTACCATCACCTGCACTTTCTGGCTCTGGCCCAGGCACGTCATGGCAGAACTTCACAAAGACCATGCAAACTACCACTCTACCTTAAAACAGCCTAAACTCTTATCTTCTCTAAGACTCTGCTGGCCTATGGTCTCTCACTATTCAAGCTAGGCAGGCTGTGTGAAACCTCCTTGGCCCACCAAGAATCAAGAAAATTGGGGTTACATTACTGAACAAAATTCGGGAATTCACAAACTTCTTCCCACACCCCTGAGCCATGGTAGGATGAGATGACCATGCTATTTCTTGTTTTTTCCCTTTCTCTTATGACTTCTGCAAACTTCTGCTAGGAACTGTTGAGACTGTCAGCTCTGCTGCTCGTGGTACTCCAGGACTCCAATGTTCTCAAGCCACCCAGGAGACTCCTCACACTGGGGGTGGTGGTGCTTGCTTTAGCACTTCACTGGGGAACACTGGATTGCTCCACCCCTCTGCTAACTCATAGCACTGGTAGTCCCCATTATTTTTCATGGTTTTCTTGGGGCCTCGACTGTAACGGCACTTCTCTTGGTCCAGCTAAGGCAGACACCCATGGATCTCCCAGAGAGGGTCTATACCTGGCTCTGGTATCTGTCTACACTCCAATAACCTGCCCAATACCAAGAAAACTTTTAGGATAAGTGTGGGAGAGACAATTCTGATACTTAAGGAGAAAAAAATCTAACTTGATGTCTTAGTTATTTTGTTTCACTGAGGAAATAAAATACCTGATACCCAAAACTAAAGGGGAAAAGGATTTATTTAACTGTCGGTAGAGGTTTCAGACCATGCTATGAGCTGGCTCCAAAGCAGAGTATACATGGCAAAGGGACAACAGTACCCTAGAAGGCCTCCAAAGTTCAGAAGAAAAACTAGTTCATTACCAGAGTTCCCTGAATAGAACAGAAAGAGCATAATAGCCCCAGTGACTTCAATGAAAGTTGAAAGGGGCCCTGTCATTGCTGAGAAGAGTAATCAAAACCCAAAGTTAAGGAGAAAAATTTATTGCAGCTCACAGTTTGTAAAGGTTTCAGTCCATAGTTGGCTGGTTCCAAAGTAGTGTGGTATGGCAGAGGCACACAGCTCATGGGAGTAAAAGACAGCAAAAGCAGCAAGAAATAGGGATGGCAGCAGCCCTCTTTCTGTCCCTTATATTCTAGCAGGCTACAAGTAGCACTCACACCCATGGTGGGCCTTCCCATTATCCATTCCCAAAACTATGCCAAACCATGAGTAATCACATACCTTTAATCCCAACATCACACACTCTAGATCTACCCCTCTGAAAAGCCTCATCTATGACCACAGGAGCCTTTGGGGAGACATCTAGACACAAGCCCCAATTAAGCATACCAATGTTTCACCGAAGTATTCAGGGGGCCTAAATTGTATTCCAAGGATAAATTTATCCCTAGGTATCTCTGGGGAAAAAGGCTCACAGAGTTAGATTTGAGCCCCCATGCTCTCTTAAATGATATTCTCAATCATGCTACCAAACCCATCTTTCACAGGATGAAGAAGAGGTTAAATAGGACTGTCAGGCCAAAAAGGCCACCTTATTTAATGTAGCTGTATTGCTGCAAAAACCTAATACACAGGGTACCAAAGGGACTTGTTCTAATAAGGCATGTTACTGGCATCAGAAACCAGAGCAGTTAAGGAGTTAAGTGCACCACATCACTGACCTGGCACTGTCTATTTTGTAAAGAGGAAGTTCACTGAAAGGCAGCCTATCCTCAGAGCTGTGGACATCAGGGGCCACAGAAAGTTCCCAGTAAAAGTCCAAAAGTACTGAGGAGGCCTGGGGCATTCTTCTGGAGCAACCATTACCAGGTCATAACCCTTCAAGAGTTTCAGGTAACTCTACTGGTAGAAGCTGGATTAATGTTGTTGTTATTGTTTTTTGGCTGGATACTGAGGCAGTTATCTCTATCCTTTGTTCCTATGCTTACTCTCCCCTCTAACACCACAGTGGTGGTGGTGGGGTGTTTCAAGAAAAACAATTACTTGATACTTTACCTATCACCTAAATTATAGTTGGGAACATTACCTATTTACTCCTTGTGATGTCTATAAGACTTACTCACTTGTTGGCAAGAGACTTGCTAGCCCAGATGAGATCAACTGTCTTAATGGCTCTGGGTCAGAATTTCATACTCCCAATGGGGCTAAATTAAAACAGACTCCAAGGTCCAGGCCACAGGAGGACAAATCAGAAGGGCAACTACTACCACTTCAGTAAAAATACGCCTTCAAGACACTGCCTCTTTTCCGTATCATAGACAATGCTTATTGAAACCAAAGGACTGAGAGCAACTAATACAGATCACAGAAAATTTTGAGATGCACCTTTTAATACCATGTAACCAAAAAGAGCCTAGCTTAATGCAGGACTTCTGGTATAAATATCAGGCTGTTCTTCCCTTACATCACATGGTACCTAACCCTTATACTTTGTTGACCTAGATACTAGAGAACACTAAGTGGGTCTCAGTTATAGATTTGAAAGATGCTTTCTGGGGCTAAGGATTTAGTTCAGTGATTCCAGTGTCTGCCTGGCAAGCAAGGTCCTGACTTCGATCCCACGCATCACAATGCTGGATGTGGTGATTCACACCTATAATCCCAGCACTCGAGGATTGTTATGAGTTCAAGGCTAGCCTGGGCTAAGTAGAGAGCTCAGGACCAGCCTGAAATAGAAACCAAGACTCCGGCTCAAAAAATAAATAAACAAACAAATAAAAATTGAAAAATTAAAGATGCTTTCTTCTATATCTCTATACACCCAGACTCTCAGTATCTCTGCCTTCCACACAAACCTTTCAGTTAGCCTGATAGTCTTCCCAAGGCATTTTATAATGTCCTGATGTGTTTAGATAGGTTCTCTCCAGAGATTATTACTTCTTCACTCCAGAGGTAAAAAGTTCTACAATATGCAGACAGTCCCGTGGTTTGTGCCTCAATGGAAAAAAGACTGTAACCAAGGAATCCAAGCCCTCCTCAACTTCCCGATACAGAGGGGCTATAAAGTGTCCAGGAACAAAGCCCAACTGTGCCAGCTCTCAGAACAGTATCTGGGATTAATCAGAGGGAACTCCAGCCCTAAGGAAGGAAATGAATTAAGCCAATGGCCTTATTTCTTCCTCCAAAGACCTTAAAATAGTTAAGAGGCTTTTTAAAAATCCCCAGGTTTGCTAACTATGGATTCCCAGGTATAGGGAGATACTTCAACCATTATACCAGATACTCAAAGATGCCTTAAAACAAGGAGCTCATCTTTTACAGCAGGACCCTGAGGACCAAAGCCCCCGTCAAAAGCCTGAAACAGGTACTTTTCCAGGCACCTGCTCTAGGCTCTATAAATGGCCACTCACTCAGTTTATATTTTATAAAAAGGAGGTGCCACTAGGCATACTGACTCAAGGAATATGCACAACAGCCTGAGTGATATCTGGGTGACTA
>PVIC010045851.1:0-14462 GCA_004025085.1 Thryonomys swinderianus
AACTAAACAAAAGACAAGGAAGCCATCCTGCTTATAAATCTGGAGTCTGGAGTATATTCCTAAAACAAATAGACAACAAAAATATTTCACTGGAAAAACTTCTATGGCTGAAAATATAGACATATATTTCATACATACATACATACATATGTAAAGACAGACATCCATCTCTGTTGGACACTAGAGATAATCACTTTTGTCTATTCATAAATTATGTGCAGAAAACTCCAGTCCAAGTTTCTCTACTTGATTAGTTATTCAAAGATTTAATCAACCCAGACACAGGGTCTGCGAAGTAGAGACTCTGCAGTTTATATTCCAGGCACCAAATCTGGGTTGTGCTTGTTTGGGTTTTTTTCCCACTAAATAGCTGCTAGGATGTCCTATTTTTGTTGACACAAAATGAAACAAGAGTTGAGGGAAAAGATTACAGTTATTTTGGAGACCCATCACAATCCCGACGCTGTTCCAAGTTCAACAAACATTTTTATGGGCTAAAGCCCTGAGTGACAGTTAAATAAACACATCATTAGGGTTGCAGCAAAGGAGCAGGGAGAAGAGCATTTATCCACTGCTGGTTCAGGGCCTGTCCTGAGCCACACAGAGAGAGGGGGAGACTGGGAGGAGGAGGGGGAGGAGCAACGAATGAGAAAATCCCGACAGCTATTCTTCTCACTCTGAGTCCATCTGTGTGTGAGTTTCATGTAGAATCATAAAGATTTAAAAATTCCTTTCCTGCTTAAAAAACATTAAGAAGATCATATCATGCTCCTCTACATTTCTTTCTTAAATCTCCTGTTATTATCCGTTATATTCTTTTTTTTTTTTTTTGAGACAGGGTCTCACTTTGTAGTTCAGGCTGGCCCTCAGCTCACTATGTAGCCCAGGCGAGCCTCAAACTCAGCAATCCTCCTGTCTCTGCCTCCCGAGTGCTGGGATTACAGGCGTGAGCCACCACGCCCGGCACTGTGGTATGTGGTACTGATGGCTGGTGGGCGTGAGTCTCCAGGCCCAGCATTGTATGTTACTGGGATCAAACTCAGGACCTTGCGCTTGCGAGGCAGGCGCCGGAACCACTGAGCTAAATCTCCGGCCCTTATCCGTTATATTCTTATAAATAAAATTGTATCTGTTCCTGAAGCAAATAATCCTGATTTTTGAGGGTTGAGAGCCTGTTCTCAAGAGAAGAATTGCGCGGTTGGTGCGAGAACTGCACGCCATCAACACACAACTGATTAGAAGGCAGTGAGATCCCAAGGGTGGACACTGACCAGCTCCCTTTCTAGGAACAATTTATTCTGTCTGTAAAGTCTGAAATGTCCATTTATTGCAAGGATTTTTTCACTATTTTTCTCAAAAGTATGAAATGTTTAACACTCAGAAGCCTCCAGTGACTCTTTTAAAAGGCAAAGCAGAGCAGACATTCAGGAAATAACCACTCATGAGACAAAGATGATAGAATATTTTCCTCTGGGTTTAGCTGCACCCCAGATCTGCCTTTTCTCCACACCTGTGTGTGCGCACATACATATGTGTGTGTGCACATGCATGTGTGTATGTGTGTGTGTGTGTGTGTTTGGGAAGGTCATAGATATAATAATTTTCTAATTTATTTGATCAAGAGCCAAAAATCCTTGCTCATCTGCTATGTGAGAAGTATGTGAATACCCAGATACACAGATTTACAACTCAATTCTACAGATGTTAGGGAAATAAACCACTCTCTATTAAACTATGAAGTCATGGGAACAGCTCATAAATTTCTATAATTAAAAAAAAAATAAGGAGTGGTGGTTCTGCAACTTGGGGTCCAATAGACTCGGAATACTTGGAAACAGGAGGTTGAAAGCCCCTCCTGAAGTAGAGGTACATCCCTTCAGCTGGTCCTTCCGAGCCCTGAGGAGGCCACAGCCTTCTCTCCTCCCATCTGCTCTCACTGTCCTGACTTGCTGAAAGAATTTCCCCCTGTGTTTCCTGTCTCCTGGATACTCGTAGAAACTTCCTCGAAGTGTTCGGCGTATGCTGAATGAGCTGCCCTCTGTTCATGGAGCCTGACCATGAGTCTTTTCTTCCCAACTTCATACTCAGTGATAGGGTCTTAGCAGCCAGCAGTTAGTCATGTTGGAGGAAACTACACCACGGAAATGGAAAAATGCTACAGATAAGGCCTCTTGTCTCCTGGAGATCCAGCCAATTGCTAATCATGTACAATGTTCTGCCACCCTGGACACATCTCCCTACTCTTTTTCCTCCACTGGTCCTTTGTCAAATCTTATCCTCAGATAATGACATGCTTGAAATACTCTAGTCAACTAGTTTAACAAGTCATGAGTGGAAGAAGAGGTATCCAATGTAGAGCTCCCGCTAAACATTCACTGAATAATATCTGACAATGGTATCTTTACCCAAAGAGAAAAAAATTATCAATAAAATGTGGGTATTACTGAGATAGAGCGCTTTTGTATAGAACAAAAACACCCATCAGGTCATACCATACAAAGGCAGGTAATGACTGCTTAAAATCACTTGATAAAGGACATTGAAAACAGGTGGAATAAAAGAACTAGCTGGACGGAGCCTCTAATGCTATCAGTCCATGGACAACTTTGTCATGATGGAAGGGTGAACATATTTTTTTAGTAAACAAGTACATGTTATCACACTTTGTGTGTGCACATCCACCTTTCTTTGAAGCTGTTAGTCCTAAGATCAATAGTTTTTGTCCTTTGAAGACATTCTTACCCCAGATTGGTACCATATTTCATTAAATCTAAGATACCATGTGTTACAAGGTATTCCATGACAGCCGGGTCTGTAAGTATAGGCCCAGCCACTGGGGAGAATGAACTCAGGGGTTCCAAACCAGCCTGTACAAGCACAATAAGACCCCACTTCTTAAATAAGTGAAGAAATAAAATTAAAAGCCATACCATTATATGCCACTAGGAAAGAGACAGCCTTGTTACCATTTAGATTATGACATAAAGTTTTCTTACATAGAATTTTTCTCCATAGAGTAGAAAGACATCTTCTTTGACAAACTGCATGACATTTATTCTTGTGCTACCCATGCAGGGTGAGTACAGGCGGCGCTGCGTTTCTCAAGGAGCAGAATACAGATCCTAGTGTTTCCTCCTCACTGCTGTGCCACAGGCTGCCTCTGGTGCGGTCCCTGCTCACCTGGCCTGGCAGACCAATTTCAGGCATGTCTATCTTGGTAGAGATGAGCGGAGTCTGTAAACTACATCTTAGAGTTGATGAGCTGTGACCATCAACCCCTCGGGTTTAGACTTCAGCTCAGGGTGCAGGCCCAGAGTAGAGGAGGTCTTGCTTATGTCTTTTGATCCAACTCCAGCTGACTGCACACGAGAACCACTTGGGGAATTTTGAAATCACTCTACCCTAATTAAATCAGTTTCTGAATTTAAAAACAATTCTCCAGGTCATTAAAATTTGCAGTTGTTTGGAAAAATACTGAGCTACTAAGCTTATCCTTTATACTTCTTACTTATGAAATTTATAAAATGTAGTACATCAAAAATTATAATATCCTTTGCTTTATCTAAGCTATCTAAGATTAATTTATCAAGCAGCTGTTAGGACAGAAATAGATTGCAGCTGCGTTTTTTGAATTTTCTTTCCTTGGATTAAAAAATCACATCATATCCTCCATATGGTTTTGAGACATAGTGGTTAATTTTTTCTTCATTACTGAAAATTTACTTCTGCAAGTCCCTTAAAGTAATTAATGATTCTCCTGAGGCCCATAATCTGCACTTAGGCAGCAACTACTGCAGCAACACTGGGACTAGGACCTGGGCGAGGCTGGTGCTGAGTGAATCTGGCCCACCAACACAGTGATTATGCTCTGGCTTTTCATGACAGCAGTCTGGAAAACCCCTTCAAATTTAAAGACCCAATTCAACAATGGGCATCTAAAATGAACAGACATCTTTCTGCTGAAGTAAAGGCAGTGAAGAGATATGAAAAAATATTCACCATCACTGGTCATTTGAGAGATGCAGATGAAAACAACACTGAGATTCCATCTCACTCCACAAAGAATGGCTGCTATCATGAAATCAACCAACAACAAACACTAGCAGGGCTGTGGGGAGAAAGGAACCAACCCTTCTCCACTGTTGGTGGAAATGTAGACTAGTGCAACCACTGTGGAAGTCAGTGTGGAGGCTCCTCAAAAAACTAGGATTAAAGCCGGGCATGGTGGCTCACACCTGTAATCCCAGCACTCAGGAGGCAGAGGCAGGAGGATTGCTGAGTTCGAGACTTGCCTGAGCTATATAGTGAGCTCAGAGCCAGCCTGAACTACAAAGTGAGACCCTGTCCCGAAAAAAAAAACAAAACTAGGATTAAAGGTCCCATTTGACACTGCTATTTCCCTACACCCTTTCTACACACAAAAGAATTTTTTAAAATCATATCACAGTGACATATGTGCACACATGTTTATAGCAGCTCAGTTTGTAATAGCTAAATCTTGGAAACAGCCCAAATGCTCAACAGGTGAGTGGAGTATTACTCAGCCATAAAGAATGATAAATTTGAGTCATTTATACTCAAATGGATGTACCTTGAGGACATACTCATAAGTGAAATAAATAGGACACAGATGTGTAAATACTGTATCATTTCTCTAGTATGAGAAACTAAAGTTGTAAATAAGGTCCAGAATGTTTAGTAGATATTCTAAAATGGAAGAAAATGTTGAAAGGGAAAAGGTAGAGGGTGTAGGGGAAAATAAATAAAGAAAAGAAAAAATGATAGTAAAAACAAAAAATGGAAACAAAGCTTTTGTATATAGGGGGTGAATGGAGTGATAGGATGGGCAGGGGAAAGGGAAAAAATAAGAATGAAGATGTCTCATGTGCAACACAATATTTTTTTTTTTTTGAGACAGGGTCTCACTTTGTAGTTCAGGCTGGCCCCGAGCTCACTAAGTAGCCCAGGCAAGCCTCAAACTCAGCAATCCTCCTGTCTCTGCCTCCGGAGTGCTGGGATGACAGGCATGAGCCACCACACTGGGCACTGTGGTGTGTGGTATTGATGGCTGGTGGGCGTGAGTCACCACGTCCACAACTGTATGTGGTTACCAGGATCAAACTCAGGACCTTGCGCTTGTGAGGCAGGTGCTGGAACCACTGAGCTAAATCTCCAGCCCTACAATACAAATCTTTAATGCTGAATGCAATCATAGGGTATATGTAAAATGTACCAATTAACTCAATTTAAAAATTAGTGATTCTCCTATTAAGTGCTATTTAATTTAAATCTTGGAAAACACTTAAACATATCTGGATAAAAGATAAATTTCTTATGAGTCAACTTAGAATTCACAAGCAAATGGCATAGAAGAATCATAAAGTGTCTTCATCCTAAGAGCAAATCTCATCCTGCTGTACAGACAATAACCACAGTTTCCTGGGATCAGTGGCTCTAACTGTAGCTTCTTTGGTTGAGCAGGGACCTCCCTCACTCTGAGAATTCTTAGTATTATTAACCCCTGAACTACAGCTTTCCCCTCTGCTTCTGCTTCCTTCCTTCTAACAGAATCCTAACTACTATTCAAGTCTCCTCGTCACTTCTAGCATCAGAGTGGACTCTATTCTCTGCCAGTTAAGATATGTGTTTTTCCTGGCTACCACTACCATAGGCAATGGGTCTAATCAGACTGAAGGAAAGAACTCACGAGCCGTCTCTGAGAGCAAAGTCTCTCACCCTCTCCCGGGTGGGGAGGCAACAATGCTTACAGCTCTGATTACCTCTGGACACTATCTGCAGTCAGAAGGGAACTAACTGGAACATAAAAAGTGTGTACGGGCCACAAAGGAGCCCAGAGACAATGGACCTGGGCCTCTGACGTCACTGGTGACTGTAGGCGCCGGAACCAATGAATTTCCACTTTGTGCCACTTTACGTCTGATTTTCCTGCTGCTTATAATGAAAAGCCTCAGATTGCATGTTTTCCTTCCCTGTGCAGCACTGAAGTATTTGAGTTCTAGCCTTGTTGGAGTGTTGGGGGGCCAAGGTTGTGATAGAAATCATTACCAATATCTGACCACTTTTTTTTAGGACACTGAGCAGCTTAATGGAAAGGCAAACGGTGAAAGAGCAGACAGCCCATGAAGGAAGAAGTCTAGGGGGATCTGTCACCTCTGCCTACTGACAGTGTGAGCTTGGGCAAGTCAGTTTGACATCTAGAGCATCTGATTCCTCATTTGGAGGACAGGAATGCACCAAAGAGGAATCAATAGATTTTTTTTTTTTCCTAGACAGAAAAAAGAATAAAGGGTTCACTTAGCAGACTATGTTTTCTCCATCACAAGTAGTCAACTCTGCCACTGTAGGACAAAAGTAGACTCCACAAGTGACTACGCTCCAGTTAACTCCTTATTTACAAAGCAGGCAGCAGGCAGGGTTTGACCCGGGGCCACTGTTTGAAGCAACTGAATTAAACCACCGGAAAAGTAAAACAACATCATAAAGTATTTTGCGCCTACCAACCCACCAAAGAGTTGAACTTTATATAATTGAAATTAATATCCAGTGTTGATTGGTTGATACAATGAGAAAATTTACACAGGTAAATGACTTACACAGGTAAATCCAGAATGCAAAACATGCAAAGTGGGCTGGTTTTATGCCCTAAGTCAAATTAATTATTTTTTTTGAGATAGGGTCTCGCTTTGTAGTTCAGGCTGGCCCTGAGCTCACTATGTAGCCCAGGCAAGCCTCGAACTCAGCAATCCTCCCTCTGCAGGAGTTCTGGGATTACAGAGGCAAGCCACCACATCCAGGATTCAAATAGATTTTTTTAAAAAGCATTTTAGAGTACCTATTTTTATTTTGAGGTGTTGCTTCCTTTTAGTGTCCCCATAGGTATTCACAGCTGAGCTGAGGCTCATGGTACCTGTATTTACTTGCCTTTGCATGTGCAAAAATGAATCTAGGATGCCGGACGTGGTGGCTCACGCCTGTAATCCCAGCACTCAGGAGGCAGAGACAGGAGGATTGCTGAGTTCGTGGCAGCTTGCCTGGGCACCATAGTGAGCTCAGGGCCAGCCTGAAGTACAAAGTGAGACCCTGTCTCAAAAAAAAAAAATGAATCTAGGAGAATGGGGGAAATGGAAACATTGCTGTCTTTAGGGAAAGAAGCTGAGGAACCAAGAAAATGAGGGAGGTTTTTTTTTTAATGTTAACGATTTAAAAATAAGTGAGTTTACTTCATAAATCATTTTATTCTTCAGGTTTGGTAGTCATGTAAGTCTCAAATATTTTATCTCACCCAAGTAGGAGGAAACCTAGAAATGCCTTTATGACAGCCAAGAAGGATGTAATAAAATCATTTTGAAGCAATTTCCGTCTTAGTTCACATACTCCTATATGTTTCACATGGATACATTAGACTTTTCTTGAGTTTACGCAACACAACCAAAGTTGGAGTCTCAGAGAGGCAAAGGTATCCATCCAGAGGACGCACATGGTAGCCGAGGAGAGAAGCATTTCTCCAGGGAAATACATTCAGATGAATGTAGCCTCTCTCCCTCCATCATCTTTTCCTCTTCTACACAATGGACGCTCTGACATCTTTGCCCCTATCTGACTGATATGGTAAGACTAACCCAAAGCACACCTTTAATCAGAGCTTCCCAAACTGTGAGGCAAAGAAAGGGAACAGCATGAATCCCAGAAGAAGTGAGGCACAGGAAGATACGCGATGAACTTTTCTCATGTGTCCTGTCCACCTTCACAATGGCAGCATTTTGAGGGCAAAGACCAGGACATGGACCCCTGGGAAAAAGATTGGGGAGTTTCCAATCCACAACTATCTTGGCTGGAGCCTCAAGACAGAGAGGAGAATAATGTCCTTTCTAAGTCTCAACCAGTCTAATCCACTTACCTACACTAAATTGCTAGATTTTAATGGAATATTCATCCCCCAAGCCTTGGACTTATACATGACAGCAAGATGCTTGTGACTGGAAACTGAAGCATCTCCTCATCCAAGAAATAACATAAAAATTTCACAAAGCACTGAGATCAAAGTTCCCCTGCCTGTACTTCCCTTCACATGGGACAATGTTTGGGAGGTTAGACATCCAATCCATCCTTCAGCAGGAAGTTGGCCAAGATATTTGCTGTATATATTGCCCACATTTGACTTTGTATATAGAAATCTCATTCCTAAAACTCTCCCGCTCTCCTGACAGAATTATACTGTTTGGTTCTGGCTGCCTCCTAATTGGCCATTCTGGGGATATTGCCTTAAGAAATGAAATTAAAAATTAATAAGCGAGTCTTCACTCAAGCTTCACATTAATGCTCTAAACATTTATGAAGCGCCTATAAAATGTCAAGCACTGTAGAAAGTCCCAATGCTCGAGTCTCTCACAGGGTACATAGGAGAAAAGTCCTGATTACACAGAGAACTGCTGTGGGAAGGATACAGGTATCAGAGCAGAAGGGCAGGAAATGACTAAGAGGCAGAGGAGGGTGAGTTTAAAGAAAGGCTTCCCAGAGGCAGTGAGGTTTGACCAGGCACCAAAGGCATTCCCAAAAGAAAATTTAAAGTGGGAAAAAAGCCAAAGAACAGCATAAGCAGGATGACAGGGTAACAGAAATGTCCTCAAAGGCTACTGGAGAACATTGTCTTGGCTGGCTTGACAGACCAAAGTAGATTAAGACTAACATGTGAAAGCTCCTGATTTCTCTGCTCAGGGGTCTGGATTTTATTAAGTAGGTGACAGCTTTTAAAATAGGAATAACAGGAGTAAACAACTATGTCTCAAGGACAAGCCCTATGTTTAGTGCTAAATCCTGGGTAACTAGATCCTCCCTATCAATGGCTCTCATTTATTCCATGTTCCCAGAATGCCTTATTGTCCTATTTTTTTTTTTAGTTTATTTTTTTCATTTTTCCCTGGCAGGAATACATTTTCTCAACCTCCTGCGTTCCCAAAGTCCACCCATCCCCCCACAGTTATGTCAAATGTTCTTATGCAAAAAGCCTGGGCAAGCCACCCTCGTCGTCCCAAGGGGCAGGTGTGTGTGCTCTGCACAGGGGTCATTTGTTCTTTAACACACTGGTGCAGCTACAAGGTGCCTCCTCGCCAGCTGGGATCTCAAGGCCACAGACGGGGTACTGACTCTAAAACAGATAAAAGGAGGAAGCAGGAAAAGAGAGCTGAAGTAGATCATTTTCTGAGTTCATGTCTTGTGCACCTCTATCTCCTTGCTCTAAATTCACAGAGCATGTTGTCCATTTTGGTCATTTTTCATTGAAGGGAGGGTCCTATTATTGGTGTATCATAGAAGCTCATAGATGGAAGATGTAACTAAGATTGACTGCACAGCTGCTCTTTCTTTCCCCAGAGGTGAACCACTTTGGGGCAATCTCTTTTATTAATCTTCCTTTTATTGCAAACTTCTGTGTCTTTTTGGATTTTACCTAAGAAGTAATTTCAGTATTTTTCAATAGCTAATTGTACTACTTTAAATCCAAAGCAAGAACAAGTGTCTTTTTGGATTTTACCTAAGAAGTAATTTCAGTATTTTTCAATAGCTAATTGTACTACGTTAAATCCAAAGCAATGACAAGTTCAGAAGGAGCAGAGTCACGTGTGGATGCACCTGACCATGTGGCCTCCGCCCTCTGTGAGTAGGCAGCTCCCTTCCTAGTGAGCCACAGGGACAGAAAATACAGGTGAGCCCAAGGGGGCCGGTGGGCCACTTCTGCTTTCTGTCGGGAGTTTCATTTGTATGAAAAACAGGCTTAAAGCTGATGGCTCTGAAGGCATGATGGAGTAAGAGTTGGCTCCTCAGTACTCTACATGGCCCTTGAAAATGTCCAGAACTTTGTATTAAGTTTTCACCATCACTACATTTACTGAGTATGCTCACTTAAAAAAAGAAAAAAAAAGCTGAATTTGGTTAAATACAATGACAACTATCATTTGTCTCTGAGGTACAAGACAAGTAAATGATATTTATATTTATGAGCTTTCCACCGTGAGGTCCTATGCCTGAAGATCGGTGCTAAACTTTCCACTGGAATTGACTCCTCTGATCATTTTACTACTTCTGTAGTGACTTCCTGTGACTCGTTTCCCAATGTTAAAAATGAGGTGAGGGAAGGGGACTTCTCCAAGATCATATAGCTATTCAAAGGCCAAGTTTTCCTCCATATCTGTCTAACTATGAGTAGCTCTGCTACATGCTCTCCTCTCCTCAAGATGTTTATGGCAAATGACTTGAAGAATCTGGAATTCTAGCTGAAATTCCTGAGGGCTGAGTTTGGATCTGGCCAGTTCCTAGGCTTCTTACTTCCAGTGTGGTCAGAGTCAGATTTTTTTGTCAGGAGTCAGATTTTTTGGTCTTACTTCAGTTCATTCTTTTTAATTTCCTAATTGAACTAACATTTATTTCCACTAATATCTGACAAAATGCTCCCCAAAAAAGATCAGAGTCCTAAAAAGATACTCATATAACCCTGTATATCAAATCCCCATCTTGCAGTACTCATAACTTGGCAGGAAGGCCAGGGCCATCTGAAGCAGCTCCCTTTCTTAGGGCCCAACATACCCTATGCCTGTACCACTTCCCAGCCCCTGAGGGGAGATGGCCCAGGACCACCACCTGCTGTTGTACAACATCTGGACTTCCTCCCTGGAAGAGAAGATTCCATTTATTTTTGTGGTGCAGGAATTGATTCATGGTGCAATGCTAGGGTCAAAGGCACTAGGAGTAAAGATGTGAGTGCTACCTGCCCGAAGTATCCTGGATAAGCTACGAGGAATAGAAAGAGCTGTGACTGTCCTTGTTGCTTTGCTATCTTCTACCCACCATGAACCATTTCTCCTCTAGGATGCCTGTCTGCCCTGCCACCTTGCCTATGGGCCAGCCAGTTATGGTCTGAAGCCTGTACAAAGTGTAAGCTGAATAGATCTTTCTTCCTGTAACTTTAGGTCTCCAATATTTTTTCTCAGCAATGAGAAAAGTAACAAAGACAATAAGGTCTCACTAAATGGCTACGTTGTCCCAGCTGGGTTCAAATTGTCTCCTTGCATCGGCCTCCCAGAGTGCTAGGGTTAAAGGCATGGTACCATACCCAGTTTGACATAAGTATCCCTAAACTAATGACAAAGAGGTGTTAGTGACAGAAGCGTGGCCTGTCAGCCAGAGGAGTAAAGGAGCGGTACGGTTTTCTCTTGCACTTCTCTCCACCCAGCAGGCTCATTCTTCCTTATGTTAGACCTCAAGGCCGGCTGGGCTCCAGCATCTACCAGCTCAGCTCCTACACCCTCTGGCGTAGCCTCTCTTTATGTCCTGGATGAAAACAGCACGTTCAGGTCCGTCCTACTACACTCTTCCTGAAGCGACTTTTAACTTGTTTTCTGCTCCCTTATAAAAGAGCTCTGACTCTGGCCCAAGATTTTTTCTAAGAATCTTTCTCTCTCCTGTTCATTTGCCTGAAAACAAGAATCAGCAATAGCTGGCTCTACTTCCCTGGAATGCTCAGATTCTGTACCTGTTCTCCATGCGCTCCTACTTCTAACCCTACTTCTAATCCAGGACCTCTGTTGGCTTGAGAATAATCAAGCTGGATGCGGCACATTCAGCAAAGGCAACGGGGCCCGGTAGTGAAGCAGGGAAGAGAGATGAGAGCTGAACTAGCAAAGCCCAGTTGACCCCTAAGTGATCTTGACCATTCTAGCTCGTGTGACCAAATAAGGTAAAGCGAGAGAGCATATACGATACACTTAGAACACAGACTGTTACATATGAGGTATACCTTAAGTGTTGGCTATTATTCTCATTAGCAACACCTACTGAAGTTTGCCTTTGTGGCTGAATAATCCTGTCTATTATTGGTATTCTTTTTTCAGGTAAACATGTCTTAATCTCCATAGAATCCCAATTTGCTATAAAACTTCACTGCAACCATTTAATATTGTACCTACCATGGACCATAATACTAATTTATATTCTTTGACAGACTACAGAGACATTTTAGTATATTAAAGGGAAATTTTAAAACTAAATTTATTCTGTGTGAACACAAAATGGTTCATTTTGAAACTGACTTCCCACACACTCAGCTTAAAATTTTACTTTAGCCTTATCTCGACTCACCTCTGGGCAGTTGTTCAGCTCTTTCTTATCATCATGTGCTTTCTAATCATTATACCACACTTCCTGATTTATCTTCTCCAATTTTCATGAGTTTTTGTTATTCCTAACTACATTTCCTAAAAGTTAAGGAATTCTATGGGGCTGTGTCATGCGATGCTTGACTTTCAATAACCTCTTGTTATCATTAAGAAAGACAGAAACTGTGGCCTTTGTCTGGGCGTAGGACAAGGATTTTTCTGGATGATCTGACTTCTCAGAACTTCAGGTCTGTTTCAGTCAATATTTACCTGTCTGGCTAAAAACAAGTGGATGTTGCAGTAAAAAGAATTAAATTGGTCTATTTTTTTAAAACTTGTTTCCGTTAACTACAGATGTTTATAAACTGAATATTTTTAAGTGACAAACAGCAGAAAACATTATACCACGGAACAGAGAGACTGGATTTATGCTTAACTTAGAAGCTCAACAACCATGATCTATTTGGCTGTTATAACCTACAGCAACACTAGAAACATGATTATACACAGTACAGAGAGTCACTAGTTGGTATGAGGTGATTCTTCTTTATCTGAAAATATTTAAAAACACATTTAGGAAACCAGAAGTACAATATAACTAAATAATTTATATTGTTTTGTTTTGTGAGATTTCTTCTTTTTTAAATTATGGTGCCACATGTTTAACTATAGTCAGTACTCTAAGGAATGAATTTTATCTTGTGTGAATGCATGAATAAAATTTGGTAAAATATGTACATACATGGTAACTTCAGATATGCTGGAACTTTATCATCATATATTCTCTTCCTTCGGGGACTCTCTGATCTTTTTCTAACTGGTTTTCTACCCTATGGTGTCCTCTGCCTCTTTCTGCATTCACATGGTAGCTCTTTGGAGAAAAGAAGAAACTCACACTCTACTTCCAGGTCAACCCCTTCTCATTCTGGAGGACCTCAAAGGAAACTCCATCCTATCAGTAAGTAAAAGCTGTATCTATATAGACCTGTAAAATTTTAGTAGGTATATTCAAGAAAATTAGTACAGTGATATGTGTAATTATAATAAAGATATATGTAAGGTACAAAAATTACAGATTTTGTGTCAGGCAGGAAAGGAATTATCAAGTATATTCAAAGATAGGAGTCCTTTGTAATTGCAAAAATGCTCTTGTTTTTTAAAAAGGAAGCAAAGATGGGCCAGAGAGTTAGCTCAGTGGTTCCAGTGCCTGCCTAGCAAGTGCAAGGTCCCTGGTTTGATCCCAGTAACTACATACAAAAATACTGGGCCTGGTGACTCACACCCACCAGCAATCAGTACCACATACCACAGTGCCAGGAGTAGTGGCTTGTGCCTGTAATCCCAGCACTCAGGAGGCAGAGACAGGAGGATTGCTGAGTTCAAGGCATGCCTGCGCTACATTATGAGCTCAATGCCAGCCTAAACTACAAAGCAATACCCTGTCTTGAAAGAAAGAAAGAAAGAAAGAAAGAAAGAAAGAAAGAAAGAAAGAAAGAAAGAAAGAAAGAAAGAACAAAGGAAGGAAAAAAGAAAGAAAGAAAAAGAAAGAAGCAAACAAATGAAACATTTCATTTTCATCTAAAATGTTTCATAGTGGAGCACTCTAGTTATTTTAAGTAATGATTTTGAGAGAATGTAAACTACCTTTATCTTACTAAGAAGATCCAACCTACTGTAGTACAAAGTCAGAGATTAACTCAGTGTGGAACAAAAGAGACCACACAACTACTAGCCTGGTAACAAAAGTCAGTTAATCAACCAGAAGGTGTGCATTGAGTCCTCTGTGCTGTTATAGAAATAAACTTGAGCGATTAGCGATAATCAAATCAATGAGTACATTACCAACAAAACATTTAGCTTCTTAGTTTTGTTTGCCTCACTGCATTTAGCTTGTCTTTGAAGAGGAATAGCATATACTTGTGCACAACTAAACAAGTCTACCATATTTAAACAGTATTTCTATTTCGTGCCAGTTTTACTGAGGAAAAATAATGAAAAAGACTCTCTGCTCTAGTAGTTAATACAATCCTGTATACCTAATAAAACAGAAAATACTTAAAATTTTTAAAAATGATCTCTTTTTGTTTCTCCTCATAGTTTGGAAAATAAAAATCTTTAGATGTAAGTAGCTTTCAGGACAGTATTATCTCTGAGAGAAAGAGAGAATACTCAGGAAAGTGAATGATACAAATTAGTTGGCAAAGAGCTCTGCCAGATATAATTTCTGAAATTTTTGTTGGTGTCAGAAAACCACTGAACACATGCTACATGGCACATGATATTTGAACAGCCTTA
>PVIC010045852.1:0-14479 GCA_004025085.1 Thryonomys swinderianus
TATGTCCCTCTTTCCATTAGTTTCCCCATACATTTCCTGTTCCATATAAGTGATCATCCTTGAAGCCAAAATCGACTCTCCTTTGTTAAGAAGTATATATAAAGTCCCTCATTAAGCTGCTTTTTTGAGTTTCACTGTTCTGTAAGCTCCCAAGCATATACAAAGCAATCAATATTTATTTTCCTTTTCTTTTGTCTGTTACATTTGCAGACCTCCATTCACTAAACCAAGGAGGGTAATGGAAAGCTTTTCCTCATCAACAAGATGTAGGTCATAACTCACATACACACTCTTGGTCACAATTGGTGATATCAATAGCCTCTGAATACTACAGAGAGTAAAATGGGAGTTACAGTGTTGTTCCCCTCTACCGGCTGCAGAACCACGGTCCTTCCACTCACCTCAACCTGGTCAATGCTCTAGGGACACCCCTCCCCACCATGGGAGGCTTACTACAAGGTTGCAAAGGTAAGGGAAACAAAGACCCTAAGACCACGCCAAGCCTGCCTTGCAAAATTCCAAAATTCACAACCAGGGTGCATGGGCGGCAGAGGCCCCTGTATAACTCCCAGAACCTTTCTTTACTGGAGCTCAGCGAGGGTTCATGCGTCTGGACTGCCTCTCGCGCACCCTATTATGACAGGGTGAATTATGGGAAAGAACCTGGGCATGAGATGAAGCTGACATGACTCAGCACCCTGTCAGTCACGTCGCCAGCTTGCTCTGGAAGACCCCAGTGGGAGGCGCTGCACAACTGCCGCGTCATTTTAAACACCTTATCCCTACACTCTGTCTCCTCCGTGACTGTGCTAGTGCAAACCTGCCACCTCAGGCATGGATCACCTTAATAAATTTTGTTGCTGTTTCCTTGCCACTGTACGGCGCATCCAGTTCTTTGCTCATAGCATACAAAAACGTGCGAACCTGTTTGAGACCCCATCAGCCATGGTAACACGGGGAGCAAAGACCTGTTCTAAGCACTTGAAGCTCTTTCAGACTCGCCAGTATCCTTGTGCAATAGCTATTATTTCATCCTCATTTCATCTGCAAGAAGAAACTGAGGCCTCCAGTGATTATATGACTTGCCCGAGGTCCTGAGGTAGGATAGAAGAAATAAAGTTAGGCAGAAAAGAGATGAGGAAAAACGGTATTTACAAATTGTATTTTTAAGAAAAACCGTAGTTTTAGGACACACAAATTACTCAAGCCCACTTTAGTATTTTACCCTCTCTTCTCCTGAGACACAATAAGCCTGGGCAATTCCCTTTTACCTGAAAAATGGCCTTTTTAAAATTTTAACCTGGGTCTAGACCACCTTTTATTTATTTTTTATAACCTGTATATTGTGCTTATCCTCAAGAAAGCAGTACTATTGAGGGCAGCAACTCTCAACTTCAAACACATGTAATGGTTTGCATTCTAACATGGCCAGTCAGATCGGTAACGACAGGAAGTAGGGCCATGCGCCCTGGATCACCCATCTTAAAGATGCCCCAAGTCCTGTAAATATGCAGTATCCAGCTCTAGGTCATAATGCACCTCTGTCTCTCTCTTCCTCTCTCTTTCTCTGAGTGTGTACTTTAAATTTTTGCCTAATAAGTCCCTTTATATCTCTCACAGATGCATCCTGAAAATTCTCTTTCCGCAGTGGGAATCAGTGAACCCACAGCTTAATTCCACGCGTAGGGTGGGTTTGGAAAGCTCCTAAGACCCTGTCTGGTGAAAGTCCCACAGCTAGCAAAGGGCAGAGTCAGGCTAGAGTGTAGAATGAATGCTTTTCATATTGCACTTGAGTGCCCCCCAACGGCCCCCAAAAGCTGTTTCCAGGCTGAGCTGTTCCAAAACTGAGTTGAGACCAGAGTCCATTCAACTCTTTGCCTGTTCCTGTTCCTTTGGGTAACTTTACTCTTTCTAGTTCCTTTCTTGGCCCATATATTTGTTAGAATTCTCTAGAGGGAGAGAATAAATAGAAAACATAGACATAATTAGGCAAGGGGATTTATTAGGGAGGCTTACGGGATCAGAGTCCGTCTGTGTGCTGGAGAGCTGGGAAGCCAGGAACTGCTCTGCCCAAGAAGCTGGACAATAAGGGTGATCAAGGACGCAGCATCAGTCTGAGGTTGAAACTCCCTGGAGAGTCAGTCATCAGTGCGCGCCTGCGCTGTAGGGCTGAAGAAAGTGGGGGCCTGGGCTTCACTGTGTGCACTGAGCGCAAGATTCCACAGACACCGAGGAGTGAAGTCAAGAGCCAAAAGAGGAGGAGGATTTTATTGGAAATAGTAACAGCCACCCCTGGGTGCCAGGAGGGGTCCTGAGTGGGTGGCCGCCTGGCTCCTCCATCTCTACTTACTGAGAGCAGTGCATGTGATTTGCTCAGTGGTTTAATGGGCGCCTATCACAGGTGACTCTGGGGATTTAAAATGACCAATTGGAACTGAAGCTTCTAACCCAGTTCTTCAACATGTAGGACTTAAAGGAAACCGGAATTTTAGAAGAAAAAGAAAACCCTGGTTATTTTGCATTTTTAATTTCTTCAGAACGCAGGAGATTAGTGGGGAGTGGCTGGACCTCCCTTTAGAGGGCAATGGGCTGTGTCCTATGTGGTCTGAGGAGGTTCTTTCTTGATCCAAAATCCCAGTTCACCATCTGTCTTATTTTAATTCTTATCAGTGTGGCTGGTTACTCAACTCTGTGTCAGCCCTTTCCCCTCGGTAGCCACCTTACTCATAAGCTAAGCAAATAAACTGTTTTCTAAAAGGGGGCCAATGTCCAAAGGCAATGGCAGCAAAGAACACACCTGATCAAGAAGACTGGGCCTCTTCAAAATGGCCACAGTTTCTTCTTTCTTCCATTTTTGATTTCCTTCAGGCCTTGAGCCTATTAATTGGTGCCATCCACAGTTGGGGTGTGTCTGTACTCTCTCAGTTTGCTGGATTCCGTGCCAATTACCCACAGACACATCCAGAACTGTGCTTTACTATTCTGCTAAGTATTTCTTATTCCAGTCAAGGTGGTGGAAGAGTCACAACCCAATTCTGTTTAGGACCTTCACAGTATAAGGCACCACTGACTAAATGGTTCCCAGACCCTGTCGCTCATCAAAATTACCAGTAGAACTTCTCGAAAAAAAAAATGTGTACTCCTAGGCCTAAAACTTCTGATGTACATACAGTAGTACAGTATTGCCAGACACAGTGGTCATAGTTTTGATTGTGAGAACAGTGAAAAAGTTTTTCAAAATGTGGCCAATGCCAGTTTAGTTCCCTAAATATTAGAAAGTCACCTATAGCATTGGTTTTTGGTCATAGGGAAAAATCAGGTTTCTGCTTCCATACATCCAAAGGCTAAACATTACTACTATTGAGAATAAACAGAAAAGTTATCTTATTCTGCTTTAGAAACATAGGGACCCATCCAGTAATACCCTCACACCTGGAAAACATCTACTGTCCTAAATTTTGGTGTTTGGAATGAACACATTCTTGGTTTGTGAAACCTTACGTGAGATGTTAGTGCTTTGAGGAAGAATTGGTGTGTTTACTTAGTGGCTAGATACTACTAATGAGGTAGAACTGTTAGAAATCATAAACATTCAATTAGCTAGCCCTCCAGGGTCTCCACCAAAATAAGTAATTAAGCAAACAAGTTTTAACGATTAATCATTTTCAAATGAATACATTCTGGAGACTGTCATATAACCTGGAATATAGTTAACAGTAATGTATTATATATTTGAAAACTAGGAGATCTTAAATGTTCTCACCACACAAAAAATAAGTATGTGAGTTGATGGGTATGTTAATTGGGTAGATTTAATTATTTTGCAATGTATACATACATTAAAGCAGCATGTTGTACACTGTAAATAGATGTAATTTTACATGTCCACTTAAAAACCAACCAGTTAAGGCTCTGTTTTCCTTTTGTAAATGATTAGAACCTTGAAGCAAAAAGTGAAGAAATGGATTGTCTATTCTGGAATGTCGACTCTGCCCTCAAAGACAGATTTTCTGTTGCTTCAATTCTGATGGTTCCTGGAAAGAAAGATAAATGGTTTCTCTAAGGTTTCTTTAAGTCTTCACTACTCAAAGGCTTGGGTGTTATGCAGAATTTTTCTACTTGGATCAGTCTGGGCTATAAATTGTGGGCCCTGAGGAGCAGAAACGGTTTATTCCTAAGAAAAGTGTCATTGACGCTTTGTGGTGGTATAAATGTCAGGCTTAACAGTGCAACCGAGGCTGACCTGAATATACAGAAAAACTAGAGATTGCTTGCCAATGCACGGTACTTCCAAATTATTGATGGAAAAGTCATTTGCCATTCCATGGTTAGAAATAACATACATGCAGCCAGCAATCTTCAGCCATGTTAAAAAAAAAATAGGAAGCATCTGTTCTGCTTTCGCTCAAGACCAAATAAGGGAGAGTAGGCACATGTTGCAATGGGAAGCATTAAAATTAGACTTTTTAGGAAGAACTTCCTCATAGAAGGCTTTGGGGAACACCAAGGATACACAAGGAAAGGGAGTTTGTAAAATCTAGCTGGTTAAAAGAAAGCAGGGAAGAGAATGTGTGCCTTTTATACAGTTAACATATTTGATAAATTGTCTTTTAAAAAGATGATAGGGATTCATATGAAAAGGACAAACACATCAACAATAGGAACATAATTCTAGGCATGAGGGCTCTCCAGGGTAGCAGCATGCCTGTTTAGATCTCACCTCTGCCACTGATTGGGATGAGTTGTTTAGCTGCTCCTAAACTTGATTTACATTCCTGTAAGTTGAAACTAATAATTCCTCTTAGTGTAGTTATAATACACGAAAAGTATTTTGTGTAGCATAAGCATCTAGTTTAACATCTATGTATCTATGTATCTATGTATCTATGTATCTATCTATCTATCTATGTATCTATCTATCTATGTATCTATGTATCTATCTATCTATCTATCTATCTATCTATCTATCTATCTATCTATCTATCTATCATCTATCTATCTATCTATATCTATCTGTCTATCATCTATCTAGCCATCCATGTATCTATCTATATTACACATCCTGAGATCCCTGTGAGCCCGATGACTCCCTAATGATGATTTTATGTTGAGATCAGTAAAGCCAGGTTGTCTCCTAGATGGCCCAGAGAGACTGAGATTGGAGCGACTTACATACAGCTATCTTGTCATATTAGATCACTTGACATTTTTGGATGAGCAATAATTTGATAAATGAGGAGGACTGGTCACTGTCATAGTTAGTACCGAAGAAACCTAGTATCTTCACGGTAATACATTTTGATGAGGGAAAAGAAATTACCTCTGGGCAAAACCTGCAAATGCACAGTCACTGCTTGATTACTGACTCTGCATCCGGGGCTGGTGTCAAAGAGGAGACTAGGGACTTAAACCTGAATGAACATCATGCAAGGAGGGGACCTAAAGCCACAGCATGGGAGTCTGACTGAGGCAGAGCATGTCCACACCTAGAGCTCATGCTGGGCTGCCTTTCCAGCCAGCCCTCCAGAGACGGTTGGAATGGAAAAAACAAACATGTGGCGGGCCTTGGAGGATTCCAGTAGGAAATTGTGCAACCAAATCCTCTATCTCTGTGTTTTGATATGAGGTTTTGTGTAATGGGCAAGGCAGTAAAAGTTTTTGCCCATGGAATGCCCTGCATGACTCACTATGTGACTTGGGGATACAGATTTTCTAGTTGCTATAGACAATGAGGAACCTCAGGTACCAGTAGCTCGTATCTTCTTTCTGGAGGAATGTTTGTCTTCAGATCAGGCCAAATACACTATGTTCAATTCTGCTTCTTGGTCACCTTCTCTAATAGCATGTGCTCAGTTCAGAATTCTCAGGGCTTCTTATTATACTTTGTAACTTCTGAGATTTGCTCCATTTGAGAAATTCTGCCTAGGGAAATGAAGAGACTACATTTCTTTAGAACTAGAGTTTTAGAACTCACAGTATTTGTAGGTTTGTGGTATCATCTGGTCTTTTATCTCCACCCACATGCCACAGCCAACCAAGCCTCTCTCTTCTTTTTGCCAACTTGCCTCCTCCCAACTCTTTTATATTTAATTCTGGGAAACCTCTCCAAGAAAAAGATGACCTTGGAAGCAACTAAAATGCCAAATGTCCTGGTAGGAGACGGATGAAGAGTTGGCCAAAACAACTCATGAGATCTATGAGTTGAGAAAAAGATGAGAAAATAGACGCAGGCTCTTCTTCCAAAATCATTTTGATCCAAGAACATTATGAACTGGGTAACTAGACTGTTTTTAGAAGCCAGCTTTTCTATTTCAGAAATGGATTTTCTAGAAGCTTTTGAATCTATGCTGATTTGTTGTACACCAACAAATCAATGAAAGTATACTTTGCATGCCAATCTGTGCCTGAGATATATAGCTCCTTCAGCAGTTAACAAGGCCACAAAGGTCACTAGTTTCTTTTTGTATCTAGTAAATGCAAGATTGTATTTGAACTACTCCTGTCCAATCTGGACCATGGCTGTGATCATGAAAGTGGGCTTTTCTCCTATATTTCCATATGATGGAACACTGCCTTTCTTCTAAGTACAGAAGACCCCATCCTATACTACAGATACTCATCTCCTAATTGTCCTGCTCCTGCCTCTGAGTCCCAGCATACTCTTTTTGTAAACTGGGCTCTCAGGGAAGTAGGCTCTACAGTACATGCATACATGCATGAGTTAGTGCCTGTGTACAGTTTCTTAGGGGTATTGAAACACATTGCACCAATATGAAACACATATTGGTGGTGATTTAAACAACAGAAATTTATTATCTCTCAGTTCTGGAGGTCAGAAGTCTGAAACGTGTCAGCTGGACCATGCTTCCAATCTGAAGGCACTTCCTTCCTTCCTCTTTCTTTCTTTTTCTTTCTTTCTTTCTCTTTCTTTCTTTCTTTCTTTCTTTCTTTCTTTCTTTCTTTCTTTCTTTCTTTCTTTCTTTCTTTCTTTCTTTCTTTCTTTCTTTCTTTCTTTCTTTCTTTCTTTCTTTCTTTCTTTCTTTCTTTCTTTCTTTCTTTCTTTCTTTCTTTCTTTCTTTCTTTCTTTCTTTCTTCTCTTGCAGAATCAGGGATCAAACTTGGACCCTTGTGCATCCAAGGTTGGCGTGGTGCTACTTGAGCTAAATCCCCAGCCCAGCCATGATTTCTTTTTAACTTTATAGAACCCTCAAAACTCTTGTTTCCAAATAATGTCTCATTCACAGGAGTTAGGACTTGAACATATCTTCTTCTTCTTTTTTTTTTGGTGGGGGAGAGAATTCAAAATACAAATATAAAATACATAATATAAAACAGGAATTTTTTTGCAACTGTTTTTCAACCTTAGTTCCATCTAGGTTTTCTCCTGTATTACAGAGACTGGAAGCTGATCCTGCCAATAAGAACTCATACAATTAAGGAAGAAACAAGATTATTAATGATTTATTAAAATAGATTTCTTTTGTTATGTGTGGTTCCATGGTAGCAATAGGCAAATATATAGGCTTGATCAATGAGGGATGTGAGATTGTGCACCTACTGCTGGGTGTCCTCCTACAAATTGTTCTTTCTTATGTTGCAGGAAGCTGAGGTTATCAGTGGTCATTACTGAAATTCTGGCAATTCTAGATTTTATAGAAGGTAGTAATACCTTTCCTTGACCTTTGTTTTCCAATATTTGAAACAATTTTAATATATTTTCTCATGCTAAATTCTTTCCTTAAAATGCCTGTTTATCTGGTGAAATCCTAGAAGATAGAGCAAGAGTTTTATATCCTTCTAGAAAGATGTCTAGAGAGAGTTTCTCAAGGCTTGCAGTTTGAAGTCCAATCTGTCTGAGATTTCCCCACAGATTACTGGGCAGGAGGGAAAGGTCTTGCCCCTCAGTGGCAGTCAAAGACCACAGTGTAATGATTTTGGAAGTTCGTAAGATGTTCCACAGAGAGACAGGTGAAGTTTCTTTGGGACCATGCACTTTGTGAGGTTGCATTACAGCAAAACTAACAAAAAGTGTTGCTTTTAGGTTACCATGAAAACTGCAAAGACAAAGCTACATACTAGTTTTCCTGTTCAAAAACCTCCCCTGCTCCCCATTGCTGGGTGAATTAAGCACTAACCTCTCAGCTGGTATTCAAGATCCTACAAGTACAGCCACTAAGATATGAGCTCTGTGCAGGCCAGGGCTTCCACTCCCATCCCAGTCATGTGTCTCTGTGCCTGGTCCAAGGTAAGCTTTTAGTACTTTGGAATTTCACAGTGAAACACACTTGCCTTTTTAAATATCACTGTTCACCTAGAGCCTTAGACCTCAGTAAAGCTATTTGATTATCTGTCCCAATCATCTTTAGCTTTTGCTGTACATTGGCCCATAACGGTTCTCTTTGTAACAACTCCTCTTGCTCATCTCTTTCTTTGTGGAAGTCTTCACAGTTTTTAGGCCAGATTCCAAAACTGTTCACTTCATGTAGCATTTCCTGACTCAAACGCTTCACTGGATGGGATCTCTCTTTGCTTTGGATGTTCGTGCATGTCCTACACAAACTAGTAACCTTGTTTTGTGAAATAGTTTTAGGTTGACAGAAAAACTGAGTAGTGAGTACAGAGAGTTGTCAGATATTCTCCTTCCTGTGCTGGTATTCCCATCTGCTTTACCTGGGGCGGTAATGTCAGGCAGCATCCGGGAAGAACACAGAGACAAGAACACAGGGGGACACCTGCTACCCGGGCATGAGTGTGGCCTGCGGACAAATCAAAGTCTAGGTGCAGAGTTTGTGGGTGACAAGTGGAGCTTTTCTTCTATAAACCTTAGTGGAGGTGACACTTTTCATTCCTTCTCATTTTCCAACAATTCCTTTTTTCTTCTTTCTCTTTTTATTGGCATCAAGGACACACTGAAAAACAGTAGAAAAGAAGCAATTCTTTTTTTTTTTGAGACAGGTTCTCGCTTTGTAGTTCAGGCTGGCCCTGAGCTCACTATGTAGCCCAGGAAAGCCTCGAACTCAGCAATCCTCCTGGCTCTGCCTCCCGAGTGCTGGGATTACAGGCGTGAGCCACCACGCCCAGCACTGTGGTATGTGGTATTGATTATTGGTGGGCGAGAGTCGCCACGCCCAACATTGTATGTGGTTACTGGGGATTGAACTCAGGATCTTGCGCTTGTGAGGCAGGCACTGGAATCACTGAGCTAAATTTCCAGCCCAGCAATTCTTTTTTTTAAAAGAGAAGAGCCAGGTGTGGTGGCTCACGCCTATAATCCCAGCATTCGGGAGGCAGAGACAGGAGGATTGCTGAGTTCCAGGCTTGCCTGGACTACATAGTGAGGTCAGAGCCAGCCTGAACTATAAAGCGAGACCCTGTCTCAAAAAAAAGAAAAAAAAAAAAAAAAAAAGAGAAGAAATCTCACTATTTTGTCCTGGCTGGCCTTGAACTTATGGACTCAAGTGATTCTCCTGCCTCAAATATTTGAGACTACAGGGTACACCATGATGCCTGGATGAAGCAAAAGAATTTTTTGAGACAAAGTCTTGCTTTGTAGTTCAGGCTGGCCGAGAGCTCACTATGTAGCCCAAGCTAGCCTCAAACTCAGCAATCCTCCTGCCTCTGGTACTGTGCCTGGCACTATAGTATATGCTATTGATTGCTGGTGGGCATGAATTGCCACACCTGGTATTATTGTCTGTGGTTACCAAGGATTGAACTCAGGACCTTGCTTCTTTTCTTTTCTACTGTTTTTCAGTCCTGGGGGACAATAGCACCCTGGCTTCAGGGCTGCTAATGGCTTAGGGCTGGTGTGAGGTGCAGCCCATGTCTGCTCTGTGTCTGCCTCTGGGTGTCTGCAGTGCCATTTACAGTCTGGCCAGCGGACCTGAGGAGATGGACATTAGGGACAGACATGCATTCTTTCCTGTGACACATGTGGAGCCATAGGAGAAGCCTCCTGCCTGCCAAGAGGAGACCATGAGGAGGAGTGCTGTGCCTGACAACATGACTGCACTGACTCAGGCCTTGTTTGCTGGAGTGGTTCATTCTGTAATTTGTTCGAATTTTTGTTATAAGAGGAAAGTGATTCTGCACTCAGGAAACACTATCGATCTTGGCTAATTTGGTCCAGAAGGGGCAATTTCAACTGACAGTCAGGTTACCATAGCAACGTCCCTGTTTTATTCATAGTAACAAGTTGGAGGTAGGTGCTGTGAGACAGATCTTGTGGGTGCTGTGGCTGTCACACCGTGCTCTGAGATAATAATGAGTGTTTGGGAGAGTCCACCCCACTCTGTGGTAACTAGAGCAGCCTTGCTTTGATCTACATTTCACAGGCCTGGTTCCTATTCCAAACGGGCAGAGCTGATGTCTGTGGAGCTTCTAGCCCTTCACAGCTTTCTGTTAGCCCTGCACAGGCCCTTGAGGGGCTCAGGGTCAACTTCCTCCTCTGTTCTAGGCTTTTCCTGACTGTGGCCAGGCTCCCCAACTGCTCCAGGCATGCTTTCCCATTAGATCCATATCTGACCTTCACTGGAAAGACGTACACAGATACCCCAGGACCTTGCAAAGCCAGACCCACTTACTTTTGCTAGATCCAAAGGCAATATTTTTCCTGCCACCTCTGTTGAGAAGGATTTAAAACTACAGGATGAACTGTTATAAAAACTTGCTTCAGGGCTGGAGATTTAGCTCAGTGGTTCCAGTGCCTGCCTAGCAAGTGCAATGTTTTGAGTTTAATCCCTGGTAACCACAAACAATAATACCAAATGTGGCAATTCACACCTAACAGCAATTAGTACCACATACCACACTGTTGGGCATGGTGGCTCATGCTTATAATCCTAGCATTTGGGAGGCAGAGGCAGGAGGATTGCTGAGTTGAAAATTTGCCTGGGCTACATAGTGAACTCAGGGCCAGACTGAGCCGCTATAAACACGGATGCACAAATGGCACTGTAATATGAATCTTATAATTCTTTTGTGTATATCCCCAACAGTGGAATAGCAAGGTCAAATGGGACCTCTAATCCTAGTTTTTTGAGGCATCTCCACACTGATCTCCATAATGGTTGTGCCAGTCTACATATCTACTAACAGTGGAGAAGGGTTCCTTTTTCTCTGCAGCCTCATCAGCATTTGTTGCTGACTAATTTTTTTTTTTTTTGCTTTTTGCTTTTTGGAGACAGGGTCTCGCTTTGTAGTTCAGGCTGGCCCTGAGCTCACTATGGTGCCCAGGCAAGCCGCCGCGAACTCAGCAATCCTCTTGTCTCTGCCTCCCGAGTGCTGGGATTACAGGTGTGAGCCACCACGTCCGGCTGTTGCTGACTAATTTTGAAATAGCAGCCATTTGTTGTGGAGTGAAATGAAATCTCAGTGTTGTTTTCTTTTTTAAACATATTAATAATTTAAATAATATTGTTGACAATACTTATAATAATATAAATTATATTTATTTTTTTGCCATTTCTGTTACTTTTACTTTTTTATTGGTACATTTTATTGGTACATTATCTATACACATCAAAATTACACTCCACATTGAGAATTTGTACCAGTATGTGACACAATTTAATTCTCATTTTTTTCCCCACTCCTATCCACCCTATCTACCCCTGCCCCTATATACACAAGCACTGTTTCCTTTTATTTACAACTTTTTTCTTTCTTCATTATTTACCCCTAAGCCCCATTACCTTTTGAATATTTACTATTTCACAATATCAATCATGCATTCTAGAACACATTTATAACTTCAGTTTCTCATATCAGAGAAAATATACAATATTTACACATCTGTGACCTATTTATTTCACTTTCTCCTTTTTTCTAGTAGCTTGAGGTTAAGCATTAGATTATTTATTTGAGCTTGCTCTGTTTTCCTGGTATAGGAATTCATATTATGAATTTCCCTCAGAACTGCTTCCATTGTGTCCCTTAAAGCCTTGTGGGCTATACTGGGTTTATCATTTAACTGTAAAAACGGTTTGATTTCTTCTTTAATTTTTTCTGTGACCCATTGGTTGTTCAGTGAGATGAAAAAAAGAAAGTGAGATCAGAGCAAAAAAAAGGAAGAGGAATAATAACAGCAGCAGCAACAACAATAATGCAAAGCTAAGAACACTGCCAAAATGGCCTTTCACAGTGTGGATATTTTGTCTCCTGTAAATGATATGGACAATAGTGTGCAGATTAAAGCTGATTAGTCACAAGGAGACAACCGTCATCCCTTGTCTAGCTTCCAAGTAAAATACCTGAATTGAGCTCAAAGTAGTCCTATGGGCCTGAACTCTGCAAGAGTTCCGGATCTTGCAGATGAAACTGATTCACCCAACTTACTGATGGCTGTGGTTGGCAGGATTCCCTCACTTTTCTAGTGAGTGTTTTTTATCGATGTGGTGGACTGGACAGAGGAACGTACTGAAAGCCTTTATGTTCCAGCACTGCTGCCTCACTTATTGCATGTCCACAGACGAGTAGGACTCACTGAAGGATAGGAACAAGAGGAAGGGCCTACCCAGCAATATAGGCAGATTTCATAGAAACCCACTGGAACTATGGCAGAGATACTGGTCTCAATTCTACTTGACAAAGGAAGGTTCCTCCTATCAAGGTACACTAATGATGACCAGCATACTACCTAAAGATAGGTCACAGGCATGTCACATGTTCTTTCTCACAGTGCTACAAAGGTGTCAACCCTGCTGAAACCTTGCTTTTGGACTTCTAGCCTGCAGGATTGTGAGACAGTAAATTTCTGTTGTTTAAGCCACCCAGTTTGAGATACTTTATTACAACGGCCCTAGGAAATCAATACAAAAAGTATTCTAAGGAATTGGCAATCTTGCATTTCCTTTAGAGAAGAGATTTGTGGTCCTTCCTCAAGAAGTCTGTCACTAACAAAGCTCAGATCTTTTCAACTGTTTCTCTAGGTATCACTGTGTCTCTCAACTTATTATATCCAACCACATTTCTGAAGTGAATTTCTGAGAAACAGAAGCCTTTCCATGCTGGCTGTCTTTAGATCAAGTCCTTGGTCCATTTAGTCTGGCCTAGGAAGCAAAGTTCTTGAAATACTCCATGAAAAAAATTATATACATATATACATGTTTTATATACACATACATACATTATATATATATGTATATGTATATGAAAACACCTTCAAAATGAGATGAAAATACCCTAAAAAAATGCTGTCAGTGTGACATGCATTCTGAGGGTGGCCTACTTGTTTAGCAGGTGACATTGACTAGCATGCTATTCCACTGTGGGGTTAGCTTGATTTTAGCAACTTCATCCTACTTCCTGTCAATTTTAAAATAGCCAGTTTAATGCCAAGTTATACTGTGGTAGCAACTTAAGTCTTAAATACATATGATGAACATAGAGAGTGTTAATCTCTCACTCGTTGTACACACCTGTTGTTGTCAGCTGGTTTTTGCTCCACATGGTCACATGGGGCTCCAGGTCAGCACAGGCTCCATCTTGTAGCTACACCATCTGAGACAGGTGACCTCATGACTGTTGGGAGGAGAAGAGTGAGACCAGAGAATATGTCTTCATTTCCTCAGTCATGTCATCTGCTTCTATTTTATTGACTGGACCCAGTCACTTTATAAGAAATTTGAACAACGTGCTTCTCTGTGCCTAGTGCCAAGAAGAAAACCAAATATTGGTGATGGTTGGTAACGCTTACTCCTAAGATGCAGTGTTTGTGTGCACATGCATGTGTGCATATTTTGTAGGAAGCCATTTATAATCATTTGATTAACAGTACATTGACTAGAGTGTTTTCTGAGCTGTTAAATCTAAGACAAACTGAAGGTCATGAACAATTTTCCTGAGCATCAGTTATAACTACAGCTGCCTCTTGACGTCCATGGGAATTGATTTCAGGACACCTCGTGGAAACAAAAATTGAAAAGTACTCGTCCTTTGTATAAAGTGATGTATTATTTGCATACAGCCTACGTACATCCTTCTGCATTCTCTAAATCATCTCTATATTACTTGAAAGGAGCCTGGAAATGATTTATGAGCAAAAGAAGTTTTTTTCTCCCCCAGCTAGCTGGCTTTGCTGGCCAAGAGCCACTCCCAGCTCATAGCCCCTCCCATACCTAAAACATGGCAGAGACTTACTTAGACTTGCCCCAGCAGGTGTTCCTTCATTGCCTTTTGTTCTTAGTAAATTTCATCTCCTCAAGATGATGTAATCCCTACTTTCCCGGAGTAAACAATCAGATGAATTCCAATGTATTTACCTACCCAATCATGTAAACAGAGCAAACCACTTTCTAAACCAATGAACTGACAATTATGCGTCTTGGCCTTGTATTCCCTTCCCTCCTTCCCTTGATGCAAACCCTGCTCACTGTCAGGGTTTGTGGAGAAATCACTGATCAGTAGCCTGCATAATAAAGGTCCACACTTGCCTATAATCTCCTGGCAGTTTCTCAATTCCATCTGGCCTGATCTGGCT
>PVIC010045853.1:0-14470 GCA_004025085.1 Thryonomys swinderianus
TTTTTTTTTTTTTTTTTTTTTTTTTTTTTTGAGACAGGGTCTCGCTTTGTAGTTCAGGTTGGCCTTGAGCTCACTATGTAGCCCAGGCAATCCTGGAACTCAGCAATCCTCCTGCCTCTGCCTCCCGAGTGCTGGTATTACAGGCATGAGCCACCACGCCCAGCACTGTGGTATGTGGTATTGATGGCTGGTGGGCGTGAGTCACCACGCCCAGCATTGTATATGGTTATTGGGATCCAACTCAGGGCCTTTTGCTTGTGAGGCAGGTGCTGGAACCACTGAGCTAAATCTCCGGCCCGATTATTTTCGTTCTTAACGATAAACATCTGTTCTACTTGAATGCAGTGAAATTTGCAAATTATACTGGCTAGAAATCTTTTCTCCAGAAAGGAGGGGGGACATGATACAGACTCTTCCTTTTGGGATCTTTACATTTTGGCCCTATTTGATCTTGGTTAATGATATATTTTATGAAAGTGTGGATGACAGCCCATGTAGAAATGAGTAGGAGACATACCAACTGTGTGTACTATCAGTTTTGTTTGGAGGGCATGTGAAGGGACAGTGAAGGGAAAACCTTGTGTAAAGGTAAGGTAAACAGTGATGAGAGTGGTGCTCATTTTCTTTTTGGGTGGGAATCTATCGATTAGGTACTTGTCTCTAAATGAGGGCACTGGATTATCTGTCTATCTTCCACTTGAAATAAGTATGCGCCTGTGGAATTTCTTCTGTTTGGGATTATTTTCTCAAGTGATGTTTTACACACACACACACACACACACACACGCATGTGTGTGCGGACACACACGGTAGCACAGATCCAAAATCCTGTAAAGTTAAGCACTTAATTATGTAGTAGGAATTGATCCAAGGTCGGTGTATTGGAGTTGGAGAGTTGTGGATTCCTGAAATAGGTTGAACTCTTGTGACATGGATAAGAATGTTTCTTCCAGGAAAAGATACCTCATACTACATTTCCTGTGGGCTTGTTTTGTCTCATGTTGTTTCCTATTTGGCAGGGTTTATTTTTAATAAAATAAATAAATGTTTTATGATCTTCTATGATCTGGCATTCAGCATATAATTAAATGTTATTTTGTATATTCTTTCTATAAAAAGGGGGGGAAGCATGTTGGTCATATTCCTTCAGTGATGTTTATAAAAAGCAAATATAAAGTTTTCTCTTTCATAGTGTAGGAGAGAATTCTCCAAAGAAACTAGCTTTATTCTCTAGTTACATTTTGTCATAAACTTTCTCCCAGTTTTTTCTTGTATTTTTGTCCTGGAAATGACGAATGACCCTATTGAATCTTATCTAGTGGGGCAAATAGAACACAAGATAATTCCTACCTGGAAACGTAGGGAAGGGAAGGTATCAGTATGGAGCAAGATAACTGACAAGTTGACAAGATTGACATTAAGTAGTCCAACATACTTGTCGTGTTCTATGTTTGTGTAAAAATCTTCATATTGAAAAATATTATCTAAAGTTAATGATCATATTCAGTATAGTGAATTTGTAACTGCACATATATGATTCTTCCTTTTCTCCTCCCTTCAACCTCTTTCCCTTTGTTTACCAAATCTTTGTTTCTACTTTTTCAGTATATTATTTTTCTTCTGTACTTTCCTTCTTGTCTCCCTCCTCTCTCCCTTGTTCCCTTTCCCATTTGAACATTTTCTTCCACTTTCCCAATATTTCTTATCCATTTTGATCCTGATTTACCCTTTTGGGTTCTCACACCAGAGAAACAATGTGATATTTAAACATGTATGTCTGATTTACTTCACTTAAGAGTATGTTGTCAAGGTCTATCCATTTACCTAAAAAGGTCTCAATCTTTATGTTTTTAAATTTTTTAAAATTCTGGTGTTAGGTATAAATATGTTGCTGTTCTTGTTTTTCTTAAAATAATAGATTGTTTGCATTAATGACCTGTAGCTGTCCTGCTCATTCATTTTCCTATAGCTGTTGCTTAAGTCTTTGCCCAGCATACTAGACATTCTTCATAGAAAGAACATAATTCATAACTAAAACATTAAAACAAACTTAGTTATCTTTCAGTTTGTTACAAAAATTAAATACTGAAATAAGTATGCTTTTGTAAAAAGTATTCCTTTGAAAAAAGCTTTAAGTTTTTGCCTGAGCCCAGCAAATCCTCCTATTTAGTTGACATCACATAGTCTGTTAATTAGTTTCAATTCTCTTTTGTCTTTTTGAACATTGCTTTTTTTGTATCATATCTCAGAAAACTGTACTTGAAGGAGAATATTATCATCTCAGAGATTTTTGGGGAAATAATCATCCATGTCAGTTCTTTCCCTACAGTGGCTTATAAGTAAATAACTAAATTACTTTTTTTTTTGCTTTTTGAGACAGGGTCTCACGTTGTAGTTCAGGCTGGCCCTGAGCTCACTATGGTGCCCAGGCAAGCTGCCACGAACTCAGCAATCCTCCTTTCTCTGCCTCCCGAGTGCTGGGATTACAGGCGTGAGCCACCACGTCTGGCATTGTGGTATGCGGTGTTGATTGTTGGTGGGCGTGTCTCCACACCCAGCATTATATGTGGTTACCGGGGATTGAACTCAGGTCCTTGCACTTGCGCGGCAGGCGCCGGAACCACTGAACTAACCCTCCGGCCCATAACTAAATTACTTTTGTAGTTCATGTGTATTACCACTCTTTACTTGTCTACTCTCTTCAAAAACTATTCGCTACATGGATTGTAGCATGTATAAAGATATAAAATAGAGCTATCTGAAATTTTAATTATAAGGCAGTCATAACAATGTCAGGAAAAGCATTTACTTTTTGTGAGCAGATTTCCTAAGTTGTTTCTAATTTGGTATAAATTTCATGATAGCTTTTTTTCCTCTTTCTTTATGACTGCAAATTTTGGAAACAACTAAAACCATATGTATTTTCTTTAACACCTCAAATACTACAGAGTATGCATTTCTCTTAATTGAAGAAAAAATACCTATAGAATAAGTTTATGGAATTAGAATGACCCAATCAATGTATGTAAGTTTTACATTTTGATGGGTATTGGTCTTCTTATATTATAGGATGGCATCATAGGGTGAAATCTGGCAAATTTCACTTTTCCTGTCATGTAAGTGCCATAGAGACTCAGCTTTATTACTTCATCTAATCTTAATTACTTGCAAAGTCTCCATTTCAAAATTACTGTCACCATGTGAATTTGGGGATTAGTTTTCCAATAAATGAACTTTAGGGTGACATATTCAAACCATAGAAGAATGTAAGGTGGCAGAACATGAGCATGAAGTGAAAAAAGTCACAACCAGGACAGTGGTCAGCATGTCGCTGTTAGGCCGCAGTGTCAGTAACGCGATGGAGTGGAGAGAGGAGAGCAGAAGGGCGCATCTTGGGTTAGAATTGTTTGACTTTTAAGATTAGAAGGCTAGCTAAATAAAGACAGAGCTTCTAGTCTGTGGATGGGGATTGATCCTGTTAAACTCTGGCACATTTGCTTTTGTTGCCTGCCTTGGTTATGACAATAAGAAGATAGGACTTAGTGTGGCAGACTTGTTAATGTGGCAGTTTGCTAAGCAGATTTCTTACATTTTCTAGTAAATTCTTTAAAAAGTCATATTGAAAATATAATGTCTTATTTTACATAAGAGGGAAGCTTATAGCTACTCAGATGGGATAGATGAAGAATAATAAGTGGTGGCTTTGTATTATAAATAAAGCACAGCCTTATCTAATTTAAAATTTTATTTTGTCATACAAAGATTCTTTGCAGATAGTCTAGAGGATGGACTTTTTTTTTTTTTTTTTTTGAGACAGGGTCTTGCTTTGTAATTCAGGCTGGCCCTGAACTCACTATGTAGCCCAGGCAAGCCTCAAACTCAGCAATCCTCCTGTCTCTGCTTCCTGAGTGCTGGGATTACAGGCGTGAGCTACCACGCCCAGCACTGTGGTACATGGTATTGATTGCTGGTGGGCGTGAGTCACCATGCCCAGCATTGTGTACATGGTTACCAGATCAAACTCAGGACCTTGCACTTGCGAGGCAGGTGCTGGAACCACTGTGCTAAATCTCTGGCCCTGGACTTTTAATTTATAAGACTTGTGAAAACTTGGTTTTTGTTTGTTCAGGTTCTAAATCAAATGTGACTGTTCAATATGCATCCTTGTAGTTTACATCACTCCAGATGTAGAGAATTCATTCTCAGTTCTGATCTTCAGCAATTTAGGAAAACAGTTTATCATACCTTGATCTGTAGTTTTTTTTTTTTTTGCTTTTTGGAGGCAGGGTCTTGCTTTGTAGTTCAGGCTGGCCCTGAGCTCACTATGGTGCCCAGGCAAGCTGCCGCGAACTCAGCAATCCTCCTGTCTCTGCCTCCCGAGTGCTGGGATTACAGGCGTGAGCCACCACGCCCAGCATTATATGTGGTAACCGGGGATCGAACTCAGGTCCTTAAGCTTGCGAGGCAGGCGCCGGAACCACTGAGCTAACCCTCCGGCCGGGTATGTAGTTTTTAAAAGTACATCAGAAACTACTGTAGAACACTGAATACAATAAAATATTTGTATAAATATCAATATAAAATCAGATTTTTAAATAGAACTTTGAATCTTACAATACAAAAGGCTCATGATTTTTTTAAATGACTCTTTAAGCATTAGTTTAAAAGATAATGAACCTTGATTATGTTAAATTCCTGAAGATCAGGAAAGTTGTAGTATATCAAATAATTTGTTGTAGAAATAAGTGAAATCAACAAATGCTTATTGAATGACCACAGTTTACTAAATTTAACACCACTGGTTTACCTAATAGGTTATAAATTTTTAAAAACTGTCAGTTTTAAATAGTCTCTGGGAGGACAGGAGAAAACACCTCTCTCATCCTGCAGGGTTGAGGCAGAAAAGGGGAATCAGGAAAATCTTTAGTTGACATTAGTGTTTATCTTGAAGGATAAGTACGAGTTTTATCCTTTATTTTAATTTTTCCTCCACCAAATTTATTATGGTTGTGTAGCAGAATTGCCAATTATAATTCTATCAAACTATTCGAATACAGCCAATATCACGCTTTTGGTTTGCGCTTCTGAAGCATTTTTCCCTTTATCTGAATATAGCCACACTCCTTTCCTCTAGTTCGTTACACAGCACGTGGTATTTGGTTTTGATTCTTATCTTTTGCTTGTTTTTTTTTTTTTCCTGGTACCATGGCCCTTGTGCTTCCAAAGTAGCACGCAAGTTTACTACTTGAACTAAATCCCTGGTGCTTTTTTCTTTTTAAAGTCAGTGATATTAGGGAAAGTTTCTGTGTCAATAAATGTATTTTTGTAATGGTATGATTTGATAGTGATAGCACGCACTATTTTATGAATGAGTATAGCATTTTACTTACATAACCTTTAATGTGATGCTTTGGGTTTCCTTCTGATTTTTCCCTAATTAATACAGTTATTTAATGAGAATTCCTTATAATCCTTAATAATTCCCTGGAAAATGTAAAAAAAAAAAAAACCTTGGTTATTAGGTGTTCAATATAGTGTATTTCAAAAGCCATCTATTGGGCTGGAGATTTAGCTCAGTGGTTCCGGTGCCTGCCTCACAAGCGCAAGTTCCTGAGTTTGATCCTGGTACCCACATACAATGCTGGGCGTGGTGACTCACACCCACCAACAATCAATTCCACATACCACAGTGCCAGGCACAGTGGCTCACGCCTGTAATCCCAGCACTCGGGAGGCAGAGACAGGAGCATTGCTGAGTTCCAGGCTTGCCTGGGCTACATAGTGAGCTCAGGGCCAGCCTGAATTACAAAGTGAAACCCTGTCTCAAAAGAAAAATAGTCATCTATTATGTAGCTGAACTCCAGTTCCAATAATAGGAGACTCAATTCTAGCCCTTTCCTGTAATAGAGGAGTGGAGAAGAGATTTCGTTGAAGAGTAAGTAGCATGTATTTACACATTTTACTGGTTTACCTTATATCTTCTTTTGAATCAGTTCTGGTCAGACCTTTGCCCCCGCCGGTCTCTTGAAACTTTGCATGTAAAGGTCAACAATTTAAAAATTTTTTTTTTTTTGAGTCTGGGTCTGGCTTTGTAGTTCAGGTTGGCCCTGAGCTCACTATGTAGCCCAGGTTGTAGTTCAGCCCTGAACTCACCGTGTAGCCCAGGCTAGCCTTGAACTCAGCAATCTTCCTGCCTCTACCTTCTGAGTGCTAGGAATACAGGCATGAACCACCATGCCCAGCTGTTGGATGTGAGTCACCACACCCAGTATTGTTCTGTATGGTTACAGGGGATGGAACTAGGGACCTTGTACTTGCTAGGCAGGTGACGGAACCACTGAGCTAAATTTTTGGCCCAACAATTTCAGTTTTGCTAAATTCAAGAATGAACTATTGGGATTCTCTTCATGAGTATATCAGCAAGATTTTAAAGAAGTGCTTTTTTACTCTGGCTTTTGGCATGTATTCCTGCTTCTTTTCCTGGTTTTGTTCCTGTCTGAACTGCTTGTTCTCACCTCATCTTGGTTGTTTTTTGTTTGTTTGTTTGTTTGTTTTGAGTTAGGGTCTTGCTTTGTAGTTCAGGCTGATCTTGAGCTCACTATGTATGTAGCCCAGCCTAGCCTGGAACTCACAGCAATCCTTCTGCCTCTGCCTCCGAGTGTTGGAATTACAGTGTGAGCCACTACACCCAGCATTGTGGTATGTGGTACTGGGGATCAAACTCAGGACCTTGCACTTGCAAGGCAGGTGCCAGAACCACTGAGCTAAATCCTCAGCCCTTTCCTTGTTCTCTTAGTTACTCCTTTTAAATGATGGAACACCCCAAGGCCTCATTTTATATTCTCCCATGTACATACTCACTGTAGGCAAATTTGGTAAGTTCTTTCACTTTCAAAGTCAAGTGCTGATAGTTGTCAGTATATGTCCAGAACACTTTAACATGTTATTTAATGTCTCCAGGATGTTTAACAGCACTGTGTCACTTAGATCAAGGACTTGTGAGTTGTCTCAAATCTTTTACCACCTGCTCCTATTTTGTTAAAGAATTTTGTTTATTCCTCTTCAAAATATATCAAAATGCTACCTTATACTTTTACTTATTTCTCTACTTCTTCAGACCTTTTTATCATCTTGCATATAAACCAGTAGACTAAGTCTTTGTACATGAATAAGACAATTGCCACACTGGCTTCAAACTCATCATGTAGCCCAGGCTGACCTTCAAAATGCAATCTTCCTACCTTAATCTCCCAGAGTGCTGAAATTACAGGTGTGCACCACTATGTCTGGCTTGGTTTTCTTTTCTTTTTTTTTTAAATTTTTTTATAATTGAATTCTTTATTGGTACAATTTATATACATCTCAAAATCACATATAACATTGGGGAATTTGTACCAGTATATGATACAAGTTAATTCTCATTTTTACCCATATCCCTACTCACCCACACCTCCTCCCCCCTTTATACATGCTCTTTTATTTTCTTTCTGTATCATTTATTCCTTCCCCTCATCACATTCCCACACCAAATTTCCTATAGAAATATTCCACTTAATTTTTTATCTTTATTGGTACATTGTATATACACATCATGGTCCTACTCAATATTGGGAATTTGTACCAGAACATGACACAATTTAGTTCTCATTTTTTCCCTTTCGCCTACCTACCCCCTAACCCCCTTCCCCCTAAATACCTGTTTTGTTTACCTTTTTTATTGCAATCACATTTTTTCTTTATCCCTCATTATTCATCCCTCTACCACATTTCTCTTTGAATATTTTCTATTTCACAATATCCATCATACATTTTAGAACTCATTAACATCTTCAGTTTTTCAGACTGAAAACAGAACAGATACGATATTTACACATCTGTGACCTTATTCACTTATGAGTATGTCTTGAAGGTACATCTGTTTGAGTATAAATGATTCAAACCTATCATTCTTTAAGGCACAGTAATACTCCATTTTATAAAAAAACCATGTCTTCTTTATTTGGTCTATAGTTGATGGGTATTTGGGTTGTTTCCAAGATTGAGCCATTACAAACTGAGCTGCTATGAACATGGTTGATTTTCTTTTTTATTCTTTCTTGCTCTTACAGATTTTATGATCGAGTAGTTTAAGCAAAATAAATAAATGAGTTTATGAATACAAGTTTCAAGACTTGTATACTGTAATATTCTGGGTGAAATCCAACTCTTTACTATGTTTAAGGTTTAATCCAGAATCTGTCTGTGTGTCTGAATTCTAATTTTACTGTCCTCCATCTTGCTCTTGTTGACACTGTACAAACTTTTTAATTCTTGAAAAGTACAAACCCATTTCCATTTATGAATTTTTCATGTACTTTTTCTCTATCTGGGATGTTATTTGAATCACTGCACAGCTTCCTCTTTTATATTTTTGCTCAAGTGCCCCTTGTTTGCAGATGCCTTCTCTATCTAAAACTGTCATAAAGTGTGCACTTGGTAGCCCCTTACTGTATCTTCGTCTCTAGTACTGAAAGTTATTTGACATATTTATCATGTGTGTTTCTTTTCACTAGAATTCCAGCTCCAGTGTATTCTAAATGCCTAGGAAAGAATTTGGAGTACTGTGGTTGAATAGATGTTTCTTTTTTTTTTTTTTTGAGACAGGGTCTCGCTTTGTTCAGGCTGGCCCTGAGCTCACTATGTAACCCAGGCAAGCCTGGAACTCAGCAACCCTCCTGCCTCTGCCTCCCGAGTGCTGGGATTACAGGTGTGAGCCACCACGCCCAGCGAATATATGTTTCTTAAAGACTTGTAGGTATAAGTCTTACCTCCCAGCTTGTGGTGCTGTTGGAAGCTCATGGAACCATTATGAGGCAGTGAACCAGTGGCAGATGTTAGATCATTTGCGGTGGGTGCCTTCAAGCAGGAATGTAGGATACTGATCTCTTCCTTTTTGTCTGTGCCTACTGGCCATTGTGGGGTATCAGCTTTGTTCCTGTCATAATATGCTACAGAGCCAACTAGTCAGGACTGAAACCTTCAAAACTGTACAATATATTAAGGCTTTTTTCTTTTTACATTGATCACTCTCAGGCATTTGTTATAGTAATGAAAAACTAACACATAGAATATCATCACTACTAAGTGTTGAATAAATAAGCTTCCTTTTAAATTTTTATCTTTCCCCTGTAATTCCAAAGGGAATCTGAAAAACTGAAAAGTACATTTAAGTATTAAAATAGAAATCACAAGCACATACAAAATATGATAGAAATGACTGGCAGAAAATTTAATTTGCAGGTCACCCAAGATTTCACATGCTTTTAAAATATAGAATAGGAATTTGCTTCTGAAGTCAAAATGAGCTGTGAGGAGAAAATTTCTTCTACTCCAGAAAAGTGCTTCCCAGCATTTTAACTGTCCTAGAAATAAAATAAGTTTTATAGAGTAATTCTTTTTTTAAAAAATTTTTTCCATTACATCTTTGTTTTCTATCTTATTGTCACAGATTACATATTTTTTTTTTTTAAGACAGGGTCTCACTTTGTAGTTCAGGCTGGCCCTGAGCTCACTATGTAGCCCAGGCAAGCCTGGAACTCAGCAATCCTCCTGTCTCTGCCTCCTGAGTACTGGGATGACAGGCGTGAGCCACCACGCCCGGCACTGTGGTATGCGGTATTGACTGTTGGTGGGTGTGAGTCTCCATGCCCAGCATTGTATGTGGTTTCTGGGGATTGAAGTTAGGACCTTGTGCTTGCGAGGCAGGCGCTGGAACCACTGAGCTAACCCTCTGGCCCTACATATGTATTTTTTAAAATTTAATTTATTGGTACATTATATATTCACATTACAATTACAGTCTACATTGAGAATTTGTACCAGTATATGACACAACTTAATTCTCATTTTTCTCCTTCCCCTACCCACTCTACAACCCCCTGTCCCTATATACACAAGCTTTGTTTTTTTAACCATCAATTTTTTTTCTTTTCCCTTATTATTTACCTCTCAATTTTTATCTTCAATGTAAACTGGGGAATGATAACATGATAGCGCTTAGAAGGTAACTCTCTGAAAATTGATCCTATTCTTACATCACACATACTGTCTGCTCTTTTTCTGGGTCCTACTTCCCCTATACCAATATGCATGCAGATTTTGAAGTAACATATAGCTCATTTTAATATGATTATCAAGGTATTATTCTTTTCTAAGTGACTGAAAAATGAAAGGCAGTTTTGTCATTGTTCCCAGAGTGAACAGCACATTCCAAGGTTAGTTGAAAAGTAGCCATAAAATGGACCTTTAATCTGTTGAGGCTTCCTGGAGGTGCTCCAATAAAATGATATCAGGGACTATTTGAATTCTCTTATCCCATATGAATTTGTGGTCTTCAGCAGGAAGATTTGATGTATTCTCATTGATTGGGAATTAATGAGGCAAATTATTAAGTTTTACAGGATTGTAATTGTTAGACATCTTGATAACTTAGTGGAGAACTAAGTTCATTTTAATAGAACTTTCATTGGTTCAACCTGTTTACTTCATTTGATTAAAGTTGAATATCTTTAAAATTGAGATAAATAATTAAGATTATTATTTAATACCTTTATTAAGGAATGAATTAAATCTTTCAAATTATTATATGATTTAAATAATTTAAGTATTTGGAAAAAGAAATAGAGTATGGTGTACAAGTACTGGTCAGCTACAGCCTACTAATCTGAAAATGATCATACTTGAGTAGCATTTATTAATTTTATGTTCCAGTGTACTCTGTTTTTGGACTAGCATTTCTAGTTTGTGTTTTAAACACTGTATAACAGAGAAAATATTTGAAAGCTGATATTCATTACTTTGCATCTTTTCAGTACTTGTTTAAGACATTCTCAATTTCCCATGGTTGGTCTAGGTTACTTTTGCAAAGTAGAATTGACACTGTGAGAGTCTGTTGAGGGAAATATTTGGTGGGACAAGGCAGTCACTGTTTTTGCAGCACAACACTAATCATTAATCATGATCGAAGTTTGTTTTTAGTCTTTTTTCTCTCCTGGCTCCTTCCTTTGTTGTGATTTTATTTTCTGTCTCCTTTTATCATTGTAACTGTCTTAACTTTGCACAGCTGTCTTTTGCTCTGCCCCTTTTGTTCTGTACCCACTATTTTTTGGCTTATAATTGTCCTTGAAACATTACCAAATTCTTACTACTTTTGTTGTTTTTTTTTCCCCTTCTCACTTTATTTCATCTTTCTCTGTAATTACTGTTGTCTTTCTCCTAGAGTGACAGAGGAAAATTGAATTTGTTTTCTTCTGGGTACCAGCACAGACCTTTCTAGATTGATACTGGATGTTGCAAACAAAATTGGATTGGGATTTTGACCAGTATTAGTTGTTTATTTTGTTTGGGGATAACATGCATTTTTGTAAATTGAATTCTTTATTGGTATATTTTTTTTCTTTTGAGACAGGGTCTCGCTTTGTAGTTCAGGCTGGCCCTGAGCTCACTATGTAGCCCAGGCAAGCCTGGAACTTCGCAATTCTCCTGTCTCTGCCTCCTGAGTGCTGGGATTACAGGCGTGAGCCACCACACCCGGCACTGTGGTATGTGGGATTGATGGCTGGTGGGCGTGAGTCACCATGCCCAGCATTGTATGTGGTTACCAGGATTGAACTCAAGACCTTGCGCTTGTGAGGCAGGTGCCAGAACCACTGAGCTAAATCTCCAGCCCCTACATTTTATATACATCTCACAATCACACATAACATTGGGGAATTTGTACCAGCATATGACACAAGTGAATTCTCATTTTTACCCACATCCCTACCCAACCACACCTCCCCACCCCCCATATACATTCTCTTTTATTTTCTTTCAGAATCATATTTATTCCTTCCCCTCATTACATTCCCACACTAAATTTCCTTAGGAAATTTCCCATTCTGTAAAAACTGTCATACTTTCTAGAGTTCATTTGCATCAACATGTGCTCATATCAAAGAGAAGATCCGGTATTTGCCTATCTGTGATCTATTTATTTAACTTACTAGTGTGTCCTCCAGGTGTATCTATTTGCACATAAATGAATGAATCTTGTCATTCTTTATGACAGAATAATACTCCATTTTATAAAAAACCCACATCTTCTTTATCCAGTCTCCAGTTGATGGGCATGATAACATGCATTTTTAAATTAATAGAGATAGTTTTCCACATTCTTTTCTTTTGATATAATTGTTTAACCTGTTCTCTCCAGCTTGTGCCCACTGGTTATATATTCTTGCCTGTCCCAGTGGGCTGCTTTTACCATCTGTTGTACAAATGAATCTAAGAACAAATTTTGAAGTTTGATGGACCTACATTTAGTCTGCCCCTGTCCCTTTTAGATGAATAATTGTTTAATCACTTGGAGGATACAGGAGATTCCTCCAAAGAGAAGTGGCGATGAGTAAATGATAAAAGAACATATAATAGTGTATGTCTGATTCATGGGTTCTCTACTAACTGTAGTTTTTTATAGAGGAATTTAGTGAGTGTTTGATTTGTTGGTGAAGTATTACCAGGATTAACATTTGACACATCAGAGCTTAGAACAAATTGTGTTGCAACATCTGGTGTGGATTAAGGATAAGCAATATCGGGGCAAGGAGCAATACTAGAGTTTTGGCAACCTGTTGGACACAGTATAGAGTTTCATTCATATTGTTGTTTCCTATCTCCCGCTCTCTCTTCTTATAGAACAAGTAGTAGATCAACATTATTAGTGAATAATCACAAGCTACTTGAGAACCAGACAATATAGCTGTAGATTTCTGTAGTTTTCTGAGAAATTCAGCTGTTCAGTATATAGTGATGTGGTTTGGGAGATTGGGTTTGTCCTGCTGAGGGAGGAAGTCGTGGTTCTGTTAGAAGCTGATCCAGCCAAGTATGTTGGTATAAATCTGTAGTCCCAGCACCCTGAAAGGCTAAGAAGGAAGGTCTCAAGTTAAAGTTAAGCCTTGAAAGATGAGTGAGAACCTGCCTCAAAATAAAGTCTGAGATGTAGCTCAGTGGAAAGGCTCTGGGTTTAATCTTCAGAATGAATGAATGAACACACACACACACACACACATACACACACGTGCACATATACACACACATGCACAGAAATTGAGCATAATTTTAGGGAGAAGGTCATGATGGAGTAATTATTCAGTTATGAAAACCCACTGTCTTGTCATCACAAAGTGACTACTGGTGTCATTTTCAGAAAGTTCTGCTTCTTAGATCACATTTTTTGCTTTGGCTCAGTGAATTCATTTTATCAACAAATAATTATGAAATGAAGTGTAAAGTACTATGTTTGTTTCTGTGCTACTTAAGCAAATTAATATGAGACAAGGTAAGAGTAGAATGTATATCAGAATTCTCGTATTTCCAAAGAAAATTGGTCTTGATTAGTTCAGAGTAAACTCAGCTCTACAAGTAATTATTGGTTTCCTTGCTATATGTACTTGCTCCAAGAAATAGAGAGTGTGACAGTGTCTGTGACTCTTCATGAATTGAGAGTCTCAAAGGAATGAAGTTGAAGAATTTCTTAAAAATGAAATAGAGTTAGAAATATCACAAGAAAAATTGCCAAAAGGCTGAGGTTAGGGGATGACAAATCTTAAAAGATCTCTGTTAGGGCCAGAGATTTAGCTCAGTGATTCTGGCACCCATCTAGCAAGTGTGAGCTGCGTGGTTCAATCCATGCTAACCATGTACAACAATACTGGTCATGGTGATTCATGCCCACCAGCAATCACCACCACATACCACAATGCTGGGCATGGTGGCTCATTGTAATCCCAGCACTTAGGTGGCAGAGGCAGGAAGATTTCTGAGTTCAAGGCTTGCCTGGGCGACATAGTGAGCTCAGGCCAGCCTGAACTACAAAGCTAGACCCTGTCTCAAAAAAAAAAAAATCTATTCCACTGGTCCTTGGTTCTGTTACTTTGCCAGTACCATGCAGTTTTTATCACAGTGGCTTTATAGTAGAGTTTTAAATTGGGAATTGTAATACCCCCTGCCATGTCCTGGTTGCTTAGAATTGCTTTTGTTATTCTAGGTTTCTTGTGTTTCCAGATGAATTTTTGTATTATTTTCTCTAGCTCTGTGAAGTATACTGTTGGAATTTCAATTGGAATTGCATTGAATCTGTATAGTAGTTGTGGGAGTATAGCCATTTTGATGATATTGGTTCTCCCTACCCAAGAACAAGGGATATCTTTCCACTTTCTGGTTTCCTTTTCTATCTCATTTTTCAGAGTCCTGTAGTTTTCAGAGTAGAGGTCTTTCACTTCCTTTGTTAGGTTGATTCCTAGATATTTCATTTTTCTGGGTGCTACTGTGAAAGGGATTGCCTCCCCAATTTCTCTTTCAGTGAGTCTGTTGTTTGTGTAGACAAAGGCTGTTGATTTTTGAGCATTGAACCTGTATCCAGCAACACTACCAAATTTGGTAATTAAGTCTA